>WEIU01001979.1:288583-302946 GCA_013389925.1 Aegithalos caudatus
CGGGCTCGGGGCTGAGCCCGCCGTGCCCCGGGGGTGCTCGGGGCTGAGCCGGTCCCGGCCGAGCATCCCGCGGGCAGGAGCTGCGGGGCGATCGGGGGAAGCGATGCTCCCCGACCCCAGAGAGCGGCCGGAGGAGTTTATTCGGATGCCGGGTTCTCGGCGGGGTTCGGGGGAAGGTTATTCGCCTTGCCGGGAGTTCTGTGTTGTTCGCGGGGTGTTCTGCCAGCGGCTGGTGGGACTTGCGGGGAGCGCTGGTACCTGCGCTGCGGCCGGCGGCTGCCGACCCTCGCCGGGCGGGGGGGAAAAGTGAAATCGGATCCCAGGCGGCTTTCAGGGGAAGGTATGGTCAGTAGCAAACGCAGTTTTAAAAGCCTCCCAAATTGAAAAGGAGACACTTTCATAGGATCAGCGGGGGTCTCTACCCAAATGGCCTTTTATCTTCTCTAAACTGGCTGCATTCTCTCACCTCTGGACCATCATTGTGCTGGGCGGCCTCCTAGGGCTCGTTTTGTCCGGGCAAACACTGAGCTGTCTCTTGTCCTTGATGCTGAGAAGACGCGGATTTAAATGACTTCACTTAACAAGGTACATTATTGATGTACTGAATTCAAGGAAGTCCCTTTTTTTTTTTTCCCCTTCTGCCGTGCATACGCACGTATGTATTTCCCTTCAAAAGATATAAGCATAATCCTTTGCTTTGGTGGAGTCTCTGTTAATGCAAATTAAGTCAGTATAATTGCATTGCTAAATCCGTTTCTGGCGTTAAAAAGAATTACAATACGATCACCTCGACGTGTGTTGTATTTGAAAAAGCAGCTCCTAAAAATATACCTTGTTATAGGAATTAACCGTAGGATGAGCCAGGTTTTCTTTCCAAGAATTGTACCGGCGATCCGAGCTCGGGAACAATCTGGCTGCCAGTGCACGGGGATGCAAATAATGGTGAAATTCTGTTTACTATTAGTTGGATATTTAAGGCCCTGAAGTAATTTAATGTGGTGAAACTGGTAGTTAAACTGAAACCCTTTTCATACTGAGCTCTATTTTTATATGCTTCGTATTTTGACTGTCTCAGCTCGCATCACGCTAATGCCCAGCCTGTCCTTTGCTCCCCCCCTGGAACATTATTACAGCTGTTTAAGATTAAAAACCGGTGGGAACAAACCTCCCCTGATTTTAGAAGCTTTTTTTGCTGACCTCCTACAGTAGAACAAAAAAATGTTATGACATGTGTCACTGCAGCCCGTGCTTCTCACTTGGTTTTAGGGTTGAAATTTCCAGAGCCTGCTCAGGCAGCCTGGGTGTAGCTGGCACAGAATTCCCCTTTTTTTCCTGCTTGGTGAGTGGTGGTGAGCACCTGGTGCCAGGTGAGGGGTGCCAGCACCGTGGGGATGCTTGGGCTGATGCAAACAGGTTGTGTTGGCTGAAAAGAGAGAAGAAAGGTTTTGGAAGATTTTGGAAGGAGAGTGAGACCACTTTTATGCTTTAATGAGATATAAATCCAAGGGTGTTGTCCTGGTTTAGAGGGTGACAGTCCCCAAATCAGGACTAGTGATGGGAAGCCGTGGTGGCAGGATTGATTCCAGCCTTTTTAGCGAGCTGTGGTTTTATTTCCCTTCCTAAACCAGAGAGGAGGAAGTGGCAGGAATTAATGCTTCCCTTGCCTGCTCTCCCCACGCTCTGGTCCTTGCCAGCTGTGGCTCCCACATCTGCACATCCTGGTATCAGGAGGAGGTGGTGTCACCAGAGGGCTTTGCAGGAAGGATCTGTCTGAGCTGGAGGTGGGGAGGAAGCATCCAATGAGGGTGGGAGCAGGTGGGAATGCTTCAGTAGAGTGAAGGTGAGAGGTTGGCTGGGTGTGTTTTGAGTCTGGGAAAAGAGAAAAGTGTGGACAGAGCCTCGGTGAGTGCAGGAAGGCAGGATGAGGTGGAGCCTCCAGAGCGGACACCAGAGGAGCAAGTGGAAGAGGTAAGAGGAGAAGCACGGAATTTGTGAGCCTTAAATGCCTGTGAGAAGGGGCAGGGAGTGATGGACGTGGAAGCTGTGAGATGTGGAATAAATCAGATTTCTGTGGGAGTGCTGTAAACGAGCTTCTTCTCCTCTGCACGGTGTCCCCTTCCTGTGGTACCTTCTCCTTCTACCTGTGCTTCATGGCACTGGTCCAGAGGAGTGAGGGACAGCTGGAGGAGAGGCTGAAGCTGCAGGCAGGCTGAGGATGAGAGAGGTTTCTAGCCTGACAATTGATTTTTTGGCACTCAAGCCACTGCTTTCTATTTACAGGGACTTGCACGAGGGCAGTGTCTCACTGTTACCTTTGGGGAGAGCTTTGTTTCCTCGCCCATGCAAGCTCTCTGGTTTCATTTATAAATTTATTCCTTGAATGGTACTGCCTAGAGCAGCTGAGGATCATGTAGTGTAGGTGACAACTTGTGAGCTGCATCATTTGCTGAACGTGTTGAACAGCAGCTTAAGGGTTTCTTATTTAAATTTCCAATTAGAATTTACGTATTTGTACCGCACCAAGGATTCCCTGAGTGAGAGCACGTGCTGGGCTCTGCGGTGTGTGCGGGTTCCTGGGTGTCTGCCTCTGTGTTGTTTCTCCAGGAGTGGTTAAATACTGAAAGTTCATCAGTTGTCTGATTTTCTCTGTTGCTCTGATTAATTATGGTTCCACCTCTGTTTGACAGTTCTGCCAAACCCCCAGTTAATGATGTTGCTGTGTCTTAATATTCTTTGTTTTCCCTTTCACGTGCTGGGATGTGAGTGGTGTGTACATACACATCTTTACAGGGATTTTTGCCCTGAGCAGCAGAGCAGGTCTGTTTATGTTTGTGCCCAAAGTGATTTCCCAAATCAACCAGAAACAGCCTCACCATGATCTCTTCCCTTCCCTCTCCCTCCTGCGGGACAGAGGGTGCTGGAGAAGGATTGTGGGTTGTGCTGTGCCTCCTGTAACTGTTCCCTTGTTTTTTCAGCAGCCAGAACACATTGAGAGCATCCCTGTCCTTCCAGGGAACACCTCCTGGTATCCTTGGGAGGCAGAGTGCAATCCCAGCTCCGTATTCCTGGTCATTCCTCAGCAAACCGCATCCTAAATACCCCATGGCATCGCTTGCCAAGGGCTGGAGCTCGCTCAATGAGTACTTGTGTGACAATCCTGTAATATATTCTCCAGGGCAGAGCTGATACTCAGCACTAATTAAAAGTTAAGGGCCCTTTTTTTAACTAAAATTATAACTAAATTGGTGGTTGTGGCGTGACCTGGTGTGCGGGTGGAGTTCCACCATCGCCGTTACCTGGCTCGTCTGATCCCGGCTTCTCCGGCCCGGCTGAAATTACAGGGTAGGTTGTTGCCTGAAACAACTGAAATTCTTTACTTGGGAGGTGGAGGGAGGAGAAGAATAAATCAGAGCTTTTGTGAGTGGTTGGTTTGGTTTTTGGTGAGGTTTAACCCTCTGGATGTGCTCTGGGTGAGGTGAGGAATATTTTTTGATTGTGTGGGGCAAGGTACCATTTCCATCTCCAAAACAGGGGTATAACACTTACAGCCAGAGTTGAAAGAAGTAAGAAATGCTTTGAAGATGAAAAGCATTAAATGCCTCTATAGCTCTCAAAATGCATGTTGATGTTTCCAGCCAGACAGTAACAAAAGTTGTAGACCCACAGGGCCTCGAATATTTGTGAAGGCAGCTCTGCCATCTTAATCCTTAACTCCTGCTCTGTGAAGGAAGCACAGCCCTTTCTCATGGTCTGGTGATGATCTTGGGGGCTGGAATTAAAAAAAAAAAAAAAAAAAAAAGGCATTTTGAATCTGAAAAAAAAAGCAGTTTGCTGGTCACTTTTTTCCTGGTTTATTTTTAATATTAATACTGTGCAAACAATAATATATTAATATGTCAGGTGATGCAGTGATGTGTAAAACAGCAGCTTAATACAGGCTTCTCCTGGTTGATTGGTGAGCATATGATTTATTTATCTATCTCCCTAATAGCTTGTCTGGCCATATGTTTTTCAAGAAGAACAGATTGTGCTCAGACAAGCACAACACAGAGACAGGGAGATGTCCAGGGGTTTATATGGGCCGAAAAATCCACATTCTTTGAGGATTTTTGGGTGATGGCAAAGAGATGGAGTCACCAGAACTGTCCATTTATTCAATCCTTTTGAAAATGAGCACTGACAGAATGCAGCATTATTTATTTTTTTCTAATGGGATTGTCTTCTGGCTAATAGATTTACTGCTTAGAAGAGATAAATCCCATTTTGAGCTGTCCTGCAGACCAATTTAAATGCCAGAACAGTGGTTCTCCATCTCTGAGATCAGGGTTTTTCACACATTTCTCCACTTCTTTTGATGGATCTTTATAAATAAATCTGTGGTGACTGTGAGGTACTTGCACAGCAAGTGATGTAAAACTCCACGTCCTCCAGCTCTGAAACCTGGATCTTCTGCACCCTCAGCACAAAAATCTGCCTTTTTTTTTTTTTTTTCTATAATTTTCAGCTTGTGAAGCAGAAAAAAAAAAAGGTGAGGAAGGCTGTTAAGTTTTTGATTGCACCTTTTTGGATTATTTTAAATATTATTTGGCAGCAGTAATAATTACAGAGCAGAAACCAGTGGAGCAAAACCTCATCTGTTTTCCATGATTATGCCTTAGTTTGAATCCAGCTACAGCAGCTTTATTCGATTTTTTTCCCTAGCCCAAGTTTTTTATCCTTTTCCACACATACTCCTTTTTTTTTGGGGGTTGTTTTTTTTTTTTTCCCTGACATGAAACATTTCCAAAAGCCAGCAAGAGGTCCTGGTGGAAGGGCAGACCAAATCTGAATTTTTAATTAGGCTTTGAGTCGTCTCTTCAAAGGCTCTGGGGCATCCTCAGTGCTGCCAAGGCTGACATTCCACTTCAAACACCGGGAATGCAGCTGGCCCAGCCAGATAAAAGTTGGGGCTGTGGAGCAGCAAGGTGGGCTGGCAGATAATGAGCTGTGCCCGAGGATCCTGCAGTTCCTGGGACAGCAGGAATTCAAATCTCCTGGGAAATGATTGGGAATCTCAGCTCTGGGCAGGGCTGATAATGCAAGAAAGGCACACGAGGAAATGCACCCATTTTTTTGTGGTTGGTGCCTGAAAAGCTGCTCTGCTGGTATAGACTGGTCAGGTACTGGGGAGGAAAAAAAACTTAATTTTTGTTGTCAAAAAACACTGAGAAATTCTCTTCTTTCAGAGAGGAAAGATGTGTTTGAATTGGGGGGAAGCAAAGTTTTCTTGTGCCTGTATTTCCCAGTTATTCTTTTATGTCTGTGTATTAAAAGGGAGGATTAAGAAGAAACTTTTTTTTGTTTTTTGTCAATTTCTGGGGAGAAATTGGCTGAGAAATGCTTGGAGCCAGTTCAGGGCCCTCCTGTATGGAACTGCCCAGCTCTAAGGAAGGAGCCCAAATTCTGTTTGTTTCCATTGTTAGGGCACTGAATGGATGGAACTTTTTGGATGGGATTTGGGGCTACCTGAGCCTGGCTGTCTGTGAAGCCTGGAAGTGGCAGCACTTCATGGATAAGGGTTGGAAAATGGCCCAGGAATGATTTATTTTGATGCAGTTGAATAGGAAAATACTATTTTTTTTCTTTTTAATTTTTTTTCTGTCCATGAATAATATAACTTAATAATTGAAATGTAAGTAACTTAGCTGCTGTATCAACCTTTGTTTTGTATATCAAAAATTTTGCTGAGGTTTTGATTAATAGCTCTTGTATTGTAGGTTTAATGCAGAATAAAGTGTAAAAATATGGAGGGCCTGCATTCCTGCAGTCATCATTTTCCTGTAGCTTGTTGTAGTTCAATCCCATGCAGTGTTAATGAAATCTGAAAGGATATCCTCGTGTTCTCTTTTCCATGGAAAACTGCATAAAAACATTGCAGTGCTTATGCAATGTCTGTTGTGGAAATTTTCCTTTTCTGATATAAAACATAAGCCAAGTTATTGCTTGAGTCTTGTGCTCTGTGCAGAAATCTGGATGGAATTATGTGTCTGCTTTAGCAGGGAAAATCTGAGCTGACTTTTGAAACAATCCTGGTGCCACAAATCAGGAACACTCATTTCCAATCCCAGGAAAAGTGTTAATGGAGTCACTTTATCAACTGCCTCGATGGAGAGTCTCCCAAGTGAGTTTGCAAAAGTATATTTGCACAATTACAATAATTAGCAAAAGCAAACTCTTACATCTCCCTTTAGCAACTTCCCAGGCAGGAGCAGCTGATAAAAACAGCTTTTTGTGGTGCTGTTGGCCTCTGAGCTCACAGATCTGCACAACTTTGGGCTGTGTGATTTGAGCCCCCTTCCACCTTTTGGATTAAAAAGAAATGTAATTTTCCTTTCAGCATGTCTGCAGAACTGTCTAGCCAGGGCTGCCTGTCCAGTTTTGACCTTCTTTTGCACATATCCCTACGATGCTGTAGGAATTTCTGGCTTTACTTAGGATTGTCACAGGTAGGAAGTAGGCCAGGAGAAAAAACAAACCAACTTTAAAATAGACACATCTGGAAGTTGCCATAAAAGTTTCTAGGAGCTGGAATGCCTTAGGCAGAATTTCTGGTGTGTTCACCCCTGGCAGGGTTATTTTGGTGCTGTTTTTTGGGCATTTCACACCAAATTCCTCATGGAAATAAGTTGGACAGAGGTGATGAGGTTCTCCATCACCTCCCTGGCCCTGCTGCTCTCCCCTGGAGCAAAGGAAGAATCTGGAACATTTCCTTTGGGGCTGTACTTTCACCTCAGGACTCCCATCAAACAAAACCTGGGGAGGTGTTTGTGGTGATGGGCTGGGGGGACAGATTCCCAAAAACAGCTGTGGTGGGAGCCTGCTCCCCTGGAGCAGGACCAGGCTCTGAGCCAAGGCTGGAAAAGCCACACAGAGAGCCAGGAGAGCCTTTGATTCCTTGGAAAAGAAAGGAACCCCAAACTGTGTGGGGCAGCAGTGTCAGGGCACTGAAATGGGTGTGGGTTTAGCAGAGGTGTGGGATTTATCCCACATCAGAGCACTTTTCCCAGAAGCTGTGAGTGCAGGGATCAGCTGTGTGGGGATTCCTTGTCCTTGCCCTCTCCAAAGGGCATGGATGAGAAGCTGGAAACTGGGCAAGCAGTGAGGATCTGGTCAGCTGGGGAGCTGTGGGTGACAGCAGAGCTGCTCCTGCCCAGGGACCACTCCTGGAGCTGTGCCAGGTGGGATGGCTCCAAGCCCTGGAGCCCCAGTCCTCAGCAGAGACTGGTCCAGTTTGATTTGTACTGGGAGAGAAAAACGAGGGCTGTGAGGCTTTTTGGGCTGCTGAGGTGTTGGATGTGCTGGAAACCAAGAGAGCTTTTTTGGGAATACCCTTGGTGTGGAGGGAGTACCCTACAATGGACTCTTTGGTGTGGAATTGTACATTTTGTGGGAGCAAAAGTAAATTTTCCAAAAAGTATAAAGTTTTACTTTAAGATGTTGCCTGTCCATTACAGACCAGCACAGGGGCAGCTGCTGATGGGAGATGGGTACAGAAGGAGGTCACACCCAGGATATTTTTATTGCCTTGTTTGTGGTCAGTAAATTAGCAGATTGTTTTTCCTCTTCTCACCAATATTGAAACCGTGTGGGATTTCTGACTTTTGATAAAGACTGTTGGGAGAATAAGAAAGCAGCAGGATCTCCCATCATTGCAAGGAGTGTGAAATGAGGAGGAAAAGCCACTTCCACTCTGTGGATCCTAAATTCCAGTTCATATTTTGTTACTGGAAGCTGAAACTAAAAAAAAAAAAAAAAAAAAAAAAAAAAAAAAAAAGGCCATTTTTTTTCTGTGTTCTGTATGTCCAGTGGGCAACAGTCTGGTCAAGCTCTCATGGACAGGTGTATTCCAGAGGGGCCAAACCAACATTTTTTGGAGACAGCATTTTTGTGTGGTATGGAAGGCATTGAAGGATAAAAATAGAAGTGTTTTTAATTTGGGGTTAATACACTTAGCAATTTTAACAATGAAAGGATATTTAATTTAAATAAGCTACAGCTGTAGGTAGTTTGACTTCCTTGGGCACATTGTTTGCCCAGAGAATTGTCTGGAATATGAATTTCGGAATTGTCTTTCATTCCTTTTGCCAGTGGCTCCCCAGGACTGCCAGGTGTGATGTGGGATTTATTCCCTTGGTCTGTTTTGGTGGAATTCAGCTGCACACAACATTTTATAGGGAAAACTGCATTTTCTGGAGCAGGCAGGAATAAGCACCGAGGATGTTTGTTTGTCACATTAGGCAGCTGTGGTCAGGCAGCTGGTTTAAAATTGTAAATGTCAGTCTTTGATCTGTTTCATTAAAATTAGAACATCTTATTCCTGGTTACACAGTCTCTTGTGTCTTCCTTGAAGGAGGTTCTGATGGAAAAAAATGGAAGAAAGTTAATATTCACATACATTGCAGGAGGAGGATGTAAACTCCTGAGGGTTTGTTAACTTTAGATGAGATTCACCAAGGTGGGGGTTGCAAAGCCAAACCTAATGGCATTAAGTAGCCAAGCTTCTCTTGTGAATTACTATGCAATTGGGGAAAACAAGAAGTCTTATTTTAATTTTTTTATTTTGAAATGAAGCTATAATTATAAATTATCATAATCTGGCTCTTCCTTTTGAATTCTGCTGCTGTTAAATTTTACAATCCCTAGATCATTTCAGTAGCTGCTTTGATGGATGTGCTTGATGGTCTTGAAGTTGTTAAATTCAGTTCACTGATGATCCAGCTGTTCTTGGCAGAGAGGAACCTCTGCTGTGCTGAGCTCACCACTGGGAACATGGAATTCTATTCCAAAAGTTGTGTTTGCTTTCTGAAATTTGCAATACTGGCATACTGATGATGCTGTATTTCCATTAAAACTACTGGCTGCAAAACCAAAATTAAAGCAACCCCAACATAGCCATCATAGGAGATAACTTGTTTAATAGAAATAGAAATAGAAATGACCAGGTGTTTGTTTTTATTTGGTGTGAAATTCAATCTCAGGAATTTTAAAATATCGATTCACTGTGATGTCACATAAATAGAATTTTGCCTTCCCCTTCATATTTATGTATTTATTCAGCAAGTGGTTGGCTGAAAAGTCTAGAAATACATTTTTTTAAAAAGTATATTCTGGTAATTGCAACCTCAGGCTCTGAAACGCTGCTTTTTCCTACCTTTCCAAGAATAGAAACTCAAGCTCCAAAGAGAAATGAAAGCCAACATCCATCACCATAGTTCTCTCTCAGTGCTTGGAGTGGTGGATTTCTCCTTGAGGAGCAAAGGTGCAGCAGCTATTTTGGGAAGATGAGGAGAGGGGCTGAAATGAATGCAGAGCTGCTCTGGGAAGGCTCGCTGGAAACGTCAGACCTGCTTGGTGTGTGTTGTCTGGATGGCTTCACAGGGCCTGAAAAGTCAGGGTAAAGAGAAGGAAAAATAAGCAGCTTAAAAGGGATAATAGTGATTAAAATATTTAGTGAAGGAAGGCGTTAATTTGGGATTCTTTGGAATTGTAAAGAAAGCTGTTCTTGGTGCACAGTGCAGGTGCACGCTGGCTCATTCCAGGCTCTTCCCTGATGTTTATTAACCCACATCTTCCTGCAGCTTTGCTACAAAAAAATATCCCTTCTTCTCCAAGGCCTTTGATCCCAAACCTGGCTCCTTGGGAAGCACAGGGGGTTCCCATGGAGTTTGTACATCAAACTCCTGTGCAGGGGGAAGGAGCAGCAGGGCTGCATTTCTGCTGCCTCCCAGTGTCACTGCACCTTTTCCTGGCCTCTACTTTCCTTGTTTTCTGCCAGTTTTGCCTCTCCCTGACTGCCATTCCCTGTCTCCTCGCTTCCCAGTGCCCCTGGAGTGCTGGAGGCCACTTCCCTGCCCAGGGAAGTGCACTCTGCACATCTGAGGTGGCAGCTCTGGTGTGGCAGGGACCTCTCCAATAATATTCCAGCAGGGAATAAATCACAGGGTGGCAAGAGATCCCCTGGAGTTCTGTGCTTGATGGAAAATACCATGCAGGGCTTTTGATGTGAGCATGGAGCGATAGGAGAAGAAGGAGTGGCTTGAAACTGGAAGAGAGCAGGTTTAGATGGGATATTTGGAGGAAATTGTTCCTTTTGAGCACAGGGTGCCCAGAGCAGCTGTGGCTGCCCCTGGATCCCTGGCAGTGCCCAAGGCCAGGCTGGACACTGGGGCTGGGAGCAGCCTGGGACAGTGGGAGGTGTCCCTGCCATGGCAGGGGTGGAATGGGCTGATCTCCAAGGCCATTCCAACCCCAACCAGTTTGGAATTGTCTGTTCCTGGCAGGGATCTGGGTGGATGAAGCTCACACCTGGTCATGGTGTGCCTGAGGAACCCCAGCAGTTCTGCAGCCATCCCGTGAGGAGCTGCACTGGAGTTCTGCTGCTGCTGGGAGAGGACATGCCACTCTAATTCTGAAAATAGATTCACAGCCTGTTTGGGATCCTTTTTGGGATCCTTGAAGTTAGAACCAGTGTCAGCATCAGGCCCTAAGTCTAAAAATATATTTAAAATCCATAAACCTTGCTCTAGCAAGGCTGTGGTTTGCACGGGCTGGAATGCAAAGCTGGCCCACAGCCACACCCACACTGGGAGGATTCTCAACTTCTGCCTTTGCTTTGATAATATAGAAAGAAAAAAGATTTTTATTCCTTTTTAAAAACATTTTTTTACTTTTGGTGGACAGAAGACAGCTTCCTTTCTCACAGAGCTGGCAGGAGTCTATGCCTACCTTAGTTATTCAAAATCTCAGGAGCTGCTGAGCCCCTGTGGGAAAAGGAAAGGGAGGCAAAAGATGGGGAAAGAGGATAAAGGGCTGTTCACTGCTCTGGTGTTGATAAGAACAGGAGTGGCAGCTCACCAGTTCATCCTGATCTATGGAATAACAGCAAGATCTGAGCTATTATTTCTATTATTTTATTAGTTTTCTGTTTCCAACCTGCCAGAGCAGCGATTCCAGTGTCCTCAGAGCATCGTGTTTGGTGCAGGAGCACTGTCAGGGCTTGAATCCTCTTTTTTTTCCATGTTTTCCTGAGCAGTGTGAAGTGCCTGAGTGTCACCAAATAAAGAAATGAAAGCCTTAAAACCTAAAAAAATCCCCATTCAGCTGGGGTACCAAGCCAGAGGAGCTGAGCAGCATTCCCAGCTCCTCATTTCCAATCCCAGTTTTCCAGTGACAGACTTACAAACCTTCTTGTGCAGTTGAGCTCTAGTGACCGAGCCTTCACTTTATAATCACTTTATAAACCGCAGGCCCATTAGCAGGACGTGTTTAATGGACACACGGCCCAGATGAAAGGGCTCTTTGTGACAGGAGCCTTTTGTGCCTCCCTGGATCCCTCAGCAATTCCTGCCGAGCTTCCCAAGTCTGGCTGACACGGAGGGGCCGAGGAAAAGCCCTGGTGGCTTTCAGCTCCAGTGGAGAATAATGGGGAGCAGGATGGGGAATGGGGGAGGGCTCGGAGCTCTGCAGTCCCTCCTGCCCCAGCTGGGGCTTTGCATTCCCAATGACCTCGGCCTTCCCGGGAATCCCAGCTGGGATTGTGGCAGCAGCATCCACACCTGGGGGCACTGGGACAACTTTCCTCAATCCCTTGAATTTCTTGGGTTTGTCTGTAATGGCCAATTCCCACAACAGCATTTGGTTTATTTATTATTTTCATTTATTATTTTTATTTATTATTTTTATTTATTATTTTTATAAACTGAGGTTTGATGTTGTCTTTCATTTCCTGTTTAATCGCTCAGCTACGTTTTGTTTCCGATCTGTGGCTCTTAAAAAACCTTTCTCTAACCTTACCTTTCATCCTCAAAAATTAAGGCTGCAAGGTCATGGATATGCTCAGCTTGACCTGGCAGTAATCTTCACAAGTATAAGAATTTAGTGGACATATATTTAACTTTCCATCAACAAAAAGAGTGAAACTTTAACAACAAAAAAATCCTGGATGGTTTGATAAAGATGTCTCCTTTTGTGTTGCTAATTCATGTGGTGCTTTGTGGGGACACAAGCAAGCCCTCTTTCAGTTCCTGCAAAAACTTTGGAAATCTATTCCAGTTTGGAAATTGCTGAGTAAAGATGAAGTAAGAGAAGATTATTAACAAAATAAACCCCCAAAAGAGTGGGGGTGGGGAACATACACGAGAAAATGCACATATTTAATTAAATCAGAAATTGGATAGATGTGATTGGAGTAGGGTTTCTGGTTTGGTCAGATCCCAGAATCTTTAAGGCTGGAAAAGCCCTCCAAGCCCATGGAGTCCAAGCTGTGCCCAACCCAGAGCTCTGAGTGCCACCTCCAGGGATGGGCACTCCAAACCTCCCTGGGCAGCCCCTGCCAAGCCTGAGCACCCTTTCCATGGAGAAATTCCTGCTGATGTCCAGCCTGAGCCATCCCTGCTGGGAAAGGTCAGTGTGCAAACAGGAAAACATCCCAGTGAGGAGGATCCAGGGACAGCTTGGGTAGCTCCAGCCAGATGTGTGGGGATCCAGCAATGCCTGTGGTGAACCTCACCTCCCTCCTTGCCTTGGGCACCAGCTCCTGTCTCCATCTCATCCACGAGTTTGGTTTTCCAGGCTGGAGACTCCATGACCCCAAAGTTGTTCTGCCAGGCTCGGGCTGAGCGCCTGCAGCTCCTCCAAGGGCAGAGCTGTTGGTTGTGTTGTGGCTGAGGGTGAAACCAAAGGCTGGGCTGCCCCCAGGAGCCCTCCAGGGAACTGGGGAGGGAATTCAGCTGGAAAATGCAGGAACAGGGTGAAAGGCTCAGGGCTGGGCTCTTCTTTTGGGACTTGGAAGCTTTTCTTGTCTCAGCATCAACCAAAGTGTTCTGCAGTGATGCTGTTGAGCTGAGGATTTCATCTGAATAATTGGAAGGAGCTTTTGGAGATGAAGCACTCAAGGCCTTTTTCCCCAGGGAATTTGTGGAGTTTTCTGTATGAGCCAAATGAGGACCTTGCTTGGTGTGCTCAGAAATGGGTGAGTGCCAGGTGTTCCTCAATCTCCTCTCACCATAGAAAAGCTCTCACAGAAGTCAGATCTGTGGTTTAATTCCTCTCTAAGATGAATTTATTTGTATTTCCCTGTTATCCCCCCACTTTGTGTTTTAAAAAATGCGTTACCTGGGAATGTGTTCAGATTTGTGTTGTTTTTTTTTTAATCAAAATAGAAGAAAATCTGGCAAAGGACTGAGGTTTTCTTATTTTTTTCTTATTTTTAATTGCCTCGATTCATGACTCATTGTAAGGCCAAAAAGCTCCCTGGTTCATGAACTCACCCAGTTTTTTGTTTTGTTTTAGTTTTCACTTCTGTCCTTAGCTCATTAGCTAGAATCTCCTTTATAATTATCTGTAATTTTCTTTCCCACTTGCTCGGTGAAATATTTAGAGAAACAAACACTCTGGTAGTACTGTGAGCTGGGCTTTTAATTTTAAGTTCCTCATTAATTTCACTGCACATTTGCTTCAAGTTTTGTGTTCTGCACATGTGATCTTCAGCTTTTTAAGCGCTGAACATTGAATTGAAATCAGTTTCTGCTTTGTCAGAGGAAGATTTCTCATGAAAAAAAAAAATATAATTTTTCCTTTTCACACAGCTGCTGCTTTGCAAGCTGGGATAACAAATACTCATTTTTTAAAAAAAAAAATCAGCAAAAAAACCCTTCTATTATTGTTATTGCTATTTTATTTTTGGTGACTGAAAAACTGCAACAGGAAATGACCCCAGCCACAGTTTCCATGACACCCTCTCACTTGAATCCAGTTTTCAAGCAGATGAAAGGCCCAGGCAGCCTTTTGATAGTGAGCAGCTAATTGGGTGCCTGATAGAGGCAGGTTTTTCTCTGGGAAAAAAATAAAGGAGCCAAGAAGTGGAACAGCTGTGTTTTGGTACATGTGTGTAATCCCAGATAAAACTCTCCAAGGATAAGGAAATACAGTAATACCTCACTGAAAGGAAAATTAAGAATCTTTGAAAACCTAAATGTGGCTTTTTTTTGGGGGGGGGGGGGAGTTTGTATGTAAAATAAAAATTTGCAGGAATGAATGTGCTAATAAGTTATGGAGTTGTAAAATCTGAGCAGAACTTGTTCTGTGAGATGTGGTGCTGGGTTTTGCTTCTGCCTGGGCAAGAAGATGGCAATTTGGTCTTTTTTTTTTGCATTTTTCCTTTGCTCAGTACTTTTCTACCCCAAAACACGAGGGGTGGGATGTTGTTTTCAGCTCTCCTGCTCTCAGGTCACGGATTGCTCACATCTGCCTATGGCTGTGGCTAAAAATGCCCCTGTGTGGAGGAGAAAGTGGAAATTTATCCTTTTGGTGGAGAAATTCAAATC
>WEIU01001979.1:302995-387703 GCA_013389925.1 Aegithalos caudatus
TCCATGTAACCTCCAAGGTGTGGCAAAGGGGGATAAATATTTAAAATAGAGGGAAGTAAAATCATAGATTATTCTAATTTGGAAGGGACCCACAAGGATCATCAAGTCCAGCTCTTAAATGAGTGGCTCATGCAGGGATCAGACCTTGGTGTAGCATCAAGACTTTTTTTTGATGAATGGTTTGAATCTCAGGGCTGGTTTGGATGTGAGGGATAAATCCTGATGGAATCCTGCAAAGCTGAGTTGTGGAATGAGCTGTGACTGCTGAGGGTGCAGTTTCTGAGCCAAGTGATGTTTGCCCCTGCTGCAGCACCTGGGGGTGTCACAGAGCTTGGCCTGATGTGTCTCTTGTCACTTTGTGTGGGTTTTCCTGGGAAGTTTTGAATAGCTGGACAGGAAAGTTGTAGGAACAGTCTGAGACGGGGACCTCGTGTGCTCTCCATGTCCCTGTTGGTCCTGGAAGTGTTTCCAGCTCTTCAGTGCTATTTCCAAGCATTGTTTTCTCCCCCAGAAGTTTCCATTCAGATTATTTAATCTTCTTACTTCAAACTAAGTGAAATAATTTGGGTTTTCTCTCCTGAATAATGGTTTGGAGCAACCTGGTCTGGTGGAAGCTGTCCCTGCCCATGGATGAGCCTCAAGGTCTCTTCCACCCCAAACCAGTCTGGGATTCCATGGATATCAAAGAAAGCATTTTTTAAAAATGCAGAGATGTAAAATTAATGTAAATTGAATCTTCAGAACAGGTGGAACAACAGCTGATTAATAGGGGAGGGTTGTGTTAAATGCAGCTTTGGGGTTTTTTCAGACCAATATCACTGGGGCTTTGTCAGCAGTTGAGTCTTGCAGGTTGGGTGGTGTTTTGTGTGGGTTTGTTTTGCTTTTGTCTTTCAGGGCAGTTTTAGTGCTTGATCAGGGTATGTCAAACTCTAAAAACAAAACTTAATTTTGCAGCTTGTAAACTTAAAATGGCATTGACATGGTAGAAACCACTTGTCTCGTCGTGTCCCCTCTCTCCACAAGGAACACATCAAAGTTAATTTAGAAGCATTTTTTCCCCCAGTTTCTTCTACACTTAATGGATTTTTTTAGCTTCATTGTGGGAGTCTCCTGCTCTTTTTTGATTATTTCAATGAGAGGATCCAATCACTTTTCTAGAAATAGTAGCTTGTGGTTAGTAATGGTGGGAATTTGATGCAAACACATGGAAAAATATCCAATTAACATAAGCAATTAGTGATTGCCGTGTTTATCAATCAGAATGCACTCCTAAACTGTCCTAAAATCCAGTAATTATCATTTATTAATCCCTGACTTGGTGTTTGGGCAGGATTTGGTTGACATTCCACATTTTTGAGGTTGATGCAGGGCTCACCTGCCCATAACCCTGAACATGTGGAGCAGAGTAAACCCAAACACACCGTGGGACCTTCCCTGTGTGGATAATTTATATTTCCATGAGAAAATGCTCAGACTGGAAACGTTTTGTGGATGAGGGAGCCAAGTCTGGCACGGGGGGTGCTGCAGAGCCAGGAAATGTGGGAATTGGTGCTGGTGGGTGCTTGGGATGTAGTGACATTGTTACAATGGCCACCTTGTCATTTTTACTTTAAATTTTGCCTCAATTCTTAGCACACACAGGCAGCTGCTTCCTATTGCCACTCATTCTTCATTCATTTGCAAGTGAGAAACAGGAGCACATCTCCTAATTTATATTTAATAAATTATTAATTCCCTGATTTAATGTGTTATGAGACGCTGGAGAAAGGATTTGCCTTGCATGGCTCTGAGAATTTTCATAACTTCCTTTTTCTTCGTAAGAAATTCAATATTCTTTCGATTCATTCTGACCCTGAAATTCTCACCCTTCCTTCATTTTCATCCTCTGTGTTTAAAGATGGACATCACTTTATGGAATGTTTTGAGTTTTTATATTTCCTGATGCTTTTGGTTTTGTAGCATTGTGTTTGTGTCCTTGTTAGGAGTGAAAAAGCAGAATAAAAATCCAGCTGGGGAGGTGACACAGGAGTTTTGAGCTGTTCCAGTGTCTGTCAGTTCCCAGTGCAAAAACTACACTGTGAAAACACACGTGGAGTCTGGAAATTAAAATACAGATTCCATGCTGAAACAGAGAACCTAAGTTAATTCCTGGGTACCAGCAATTTATTAAAGTGGAAATTTATTCATTAATTTGTGAAGATAAATTATCACTATCAGCAAAATGAAAATTTTTCAGCCCATTAAGTATTTTTTTTTTTAAATTTTTTTTTCCCCTCTACTTCCTGACAGTCAAACCCTGCTAGCAGTGCAGGAGTAACTGTGAGACAACAGGAATATTCATTCCCTGAGCAGCATTAATCTCCATTCTCCATTCAAAGCAGTGTTAATGCCTTTATTTCTCCTTGGAGCCTGAACTGGCTAATCCCGATCCCAAAGTGGATTATGGTGTCGTTCCTGCGTGTTCAGACAGATGTGCAACACACAGATAATTGCACAGAAAGGCAAAAGAAAGGGAATTGCTTTAGTTGCTGAGCTGGAGGTGGTCTCTATCCAGCCTTAAATCCTTAATTCAATTTCAGGTTTGCCACTCAGTCCTGTTGGCCTCCTGCTCCGAGCGGTTTCTGATTGGAAAATTGCTTGGAATGATCCATATTTGATGTGCATCGAAGCATCCTGGAGAATTAAATATAAATGGATGTTAGGAGATGTTGAAATATTATGAAACATCCAATTTCGAGTGCAAATATCTGCCTAGGGATTCTTGATTATCTTTAATGAAGATGACACTACCCATGATCAGCACAAGTGCTTCTCAAATAAGAGAGTTCAGAGAAGGAAATCACAGCAGAGATTTGTTTGGACTAAATGAGCAGCCTTTTCTCCAGAGATTCCAAAATATTTTATTTAGACAAAGTTAAATAACTGGAGATTTTAAAAGAGGTCAAGTCTTTTCTCTCCTGTTTTGAAAGAGAAATTGATTTGTGTTCATTTACCAGGAGCAGTGGATTTGCTTCTTAGTTTGTAAATGTTTTGTGAAAAAGCAGCTTGTGATAATATTTATAGAGGGAATGAAAAATAATAATTGTCCCTGTCACTGCTTGAATTTTAACAGTGTCTGTGCACTTGAGGCCTTTTTGATCTTTTTAATAGGTACAACCCAACTGGCAGTGACATCACATCAGGAAAGGAATTAATGCTTCCACTGTCAACTTCCTGTGCTGGGTTTTTTCCTGAAAAGCTGCTTCCCTCCCATTTAAATCCCTTTTTTAAAGTAGAAATCTGCTCCCACATTCTGCAGTCTGCCCTGTCCTCGGGATGTTGTGCTTTGTTGGCCAGAAATGACAAAATTCTGTGGATGGGCAGGGTCCCAGGGCTGTGCTTCCAGGTTTGTAACAAGATCTGGTGTGACTGAGGTTGCACAAGATCAATCTGATATCAATTTGAGATATTAATTCCATCCTCCCCAGCTGGGATTGTGCAGTGCTCGGCCCAGTCTGTTCCTGGACTTGGAAATTTGCATTGGGGAGGTAAAAACAACTCAGAAGAGAGGAAAAAACAATCTTCCAAAAGAACCCAGGCTATTTCTAAACATCCTGAAAGCTGGTTTCTTTTTCCTCTTCTCTCTTTGTTCTGCAGCTTTTTTGCATTGTGATTTTTTTGTTATTTCTCTCCCATATTTTCCTCTGTCTTTGATCAGTAACACTGACCTTATTAAAAACCCCAAATGGTCAGGTTTTCCAAGCAGAGCTGAAGCTGCAGGTAGTGCACTTCTCCCTTGAAAACTTGAGGATAAGCAGTGGGAAATCTGGGATAACCCAGCAGAACTCTCCCCCTGCAGTGACTCCAAGGATGTGTGCCTTGAATTTGTGGGAATCTGGTGCCAAGAGCATCCCTGGCATTGAAATAACTGCAAAAAGCTCCTCCCCTGGCTGAGGAGGAGATGCCTGAGTGGAAACTGAAAAAATCCTGCACAGTAGCCTGAGGGGTTGTGTTTGCACAGGTGAAATGCCTTTAGGGGGATTTTTTGGGGGGCACTTCTTTGAAATTTCAGCTGCTAAATTGAGGTTAATTTCAGACAGAGGAATCGTTTGGGGTTGTTAATCACAGCTCCTCAAAGAGCACACTGAGATTTTTAAATTGGAGTTGAGTGTAACTTCTTGGTACTTAGTGTTTGCCAGGTAAATATAATTACAAGCATTTCAGCACAGCTCATTTTTAGCAGGCTGGGATCATTGTCTTTATTTAGGATAAATCATATTTCAAAAAAACCTCTCTATCCCATCCCCTGGGACCCAAAGCCAGGACCTTGGACCTCCCACCCTTGGCTTGTTTGGAAAACAATGAAGGGGCAGGAATGAAATAAAATCCCTTCTTTGCACAACATCTGATGGTTTTTTGCTCCCAAAGGCTGGATGTAGGAATTCCTGTGGGATGGCTTGGCAGGAGTGCTGCAGAAAGCACCGAGGCGAGTTCTGCTCCTCTCCAGCACCTTCCCTCATTAAATCTGGAGCTTTCTCTCCCTTTTCTGGGTTGGAATCCACTCTGTGCTTGATTAACACTGGAGGTTTTGTTTGAGTTTTGGTTGTTGGTTGTTTTTTGTTTTTTTTTTTTACTCCCCCCCTCTTTCATGTAAATGATGTCTTGCTATTTTGCTTGCTTTTTTCCCTTTTTTAATTAGAAGAATAAATGCTTGCATTCATGCACAAATTGCTTTGAAGTGCTGTAAGAATTCAATTCATGAGCTTCCTCCAGTCTCAGTATTTAATTTTTTTTTTGCAAACTGATAACATCTAATGGCCCTGCTCTTTCCAGGAGATTACATTTGTTTTCTGCAGGCTGCCCTGCCTCCTCCTGTGTCCCAAGATAAGGAGTTCAACACCAGGGAGAAGTTCATCACCAGCTCCCAGCCAGCATTCCCAAAGTTTTGCTGCTTGTGCTGGGCCACAGCAACCTGAAAAAAAAACAAACCAGGGAAGAACAGTCCTAAGGACTGTGGGGATCTCTGGATGCTGTGGGACAGCTCAGCTCCTTGGAAAAGTGCTTGAGCACTTTCTTCCAGGGATCACCTTCTTTGCTTTATTTTCCCAGGAATTATTTGCTGCTCTGCACCTCTCTGTTGTCTTTTTGGGCTGCAGGACACAGTTTGCTGGTGCTGTCAGTGTGTTTAGGGTGTTGGTGGTGATGCCTTAGGATTGTAGCTTTTGTATTTTTCATGTATTTGTAATCCTGTGATTCTTTAGTGTAGAACTCTAAACCACATATAGAATGTTGGCTGCTGCTTTCCCATTTTGGTCAGACACAGCAATTCCTCTCCAGGCCTGGGAATCAAGGACAGATGAGAGATGTGGGTTGGGAGGAGAAAATTTGGGGTAAATTATTTCATTACCTGAAGCTGTAATTGGGAGATTAACCCCCAGTCTGCAAATGGACCAAACTTACAAAAGTGTGGAAACTCCATTGTCCATTTTGGGTGTAGCCCCTTGGGGAGACTTTGTCTGCCCCAAATGTATCTGAAGGCCCTTCAGTAACCACTTTTTATTCTCTTCATTTGGTCTGGCCTCTGTTTTTAGGTAATCCCCAAAAAAGGCATCAGTGCTTCCAGGTGGGATTCTGGCTCATGGAATACTAAGCTGTCAGATCCATCACCGTGCTCAGTGTCTGAGCTCATTCCACCCCTCTTTTGGGAGCAGAAGGGGAAATGCCCATTTCCAGGGCTGGTGGATGAGTAATTCTCTTTTCATTAGCACTGAAGTGTGGCAAAATGGTGTTTCCTGAAGCCCACAGAGACTCCCAGGGGATTTCAAACCCCGAGGTCAGCTGAGTGCAGCTTCAATGGGCTCTCCTGTGCCTCTGGAAGTGTTTGGTGACTGAGCCCCCTTGGAAAGGTGGGGTCACAGCCCTGGCACTGCCCTCGTGTCCCCAGGGGGCTGCTGAGGTCCTGCTTGGCCAGGACACCTCTCCCTGCTGTGTCTGGAGGCACTTTGGAATGGAGCAGTTATTTGGAAATATCTTTACAGCCAGGGAGGGATTAATATAATGCTAAGTGTTTATGTTCTTGAGTTGTTTTTTTAAAGTTCTTTTAAATTTCAAGCGAGAGATTCGACCTGAGAATTTAAAATTGCACAGATTTGCACCCTCTCCTTTCTGCTTCAGGAAAGGAAGGATGGGGATTATATCAAATATAAATAATATACATTATATATATATACACATAATATATATATAATATAAATAATAAACAAATCATCATATAAAAATGATGCAGATGAGTGACCTTAAAACTTCTCTACTTATTAATACAACTAATACTAAAAATAAGAGCAACCTTGTAGTTTTTATAGCAGACACTGACTCACAGGAAGGTAATTATACCCTGCCAGTCTTTTTCAGGTTACTACTCATCCATTATTTATCTCTTGACAAAAGTGTGGGTGTTTTGGTGCAAGCACCTGCACATGGACTCATTTTGTGTTCAAACTTTAAACCTGGGTGTCTCTCCAAGTGCAGGGAGGCTGCTCCTGTTCCAGAGGGGTTGTAGGGAAGGCTTTTGGGATATTTATCCTGTGGATGCTGCTGGTTCCTGCTGAGAGATCCTGAAAATTTATACTCTTGGACATTTAAAGCAAACATTTCTGTAATTAGCCTGCCATCAGCCCATTCATTTCATGCACAGAAGTTCAGTGCTGTGATTTATGATCTTTTAAATCCCTGGATTTAAAGTTGTCTGCTTGGGTATTGGTTTTTTTTCTGATTAAAGTTCCTATGCTGCAGCATTTCTCCAAGCAAAACCCATCAGCCTCTGCCTTAATTATGCAAAACTGATCAGGGAACAGTCACCTCTTGATGTCTCTTTGTGCTTTGAGATTTTTTTTTTCTGACTTCACTTTAAAATTCCACAGTCCTGGCTGGAATCTTACATCAATTGATCCATGGTTTTTTTTTTTTTTTTTCTGCAGACTTGCTGTACATTGAATTCATGAGCAAATTGGACCAGCACAGTAATTACACTCAAGTGCTATCAAACCCTTCTGGCTCTAGGATTGCAGCTATTTACAAATCTTGGGCTGCTGTTTAAATTTTTCCCAGTTTTTAGGCATTTTGATGTGAGTTTGAAAGCAAACCAGAAAACTGAAACCCAGAGTTCTCCCAATGGAATGAAGTCTTTGGTCAATTTTGCTCCTTTTAAATGCTCAATTTTAGGTTCTCTTAAAAGGAAAAGGACCAACCAAATGCAGTAAGGTGAAAATCAAAATGTTCTGAACTAATCAAAATGTTCTCAACCTGGAAAAAGACATAGAAATATTGGAAGCTTTACATCCTAGAGGCTGGAATGAGGAATAAGTGTAGGGAGAAGAAATCCAATGCCATTGAGAAGCCCATCTGCTTTGTATTTTAAGGCTTGGGCAGCATGACTTTCTTTTTTTCTGCCATGCACATTGTCAGGAGAATAACCTTAGTCAGGTTACACTGGCTAAATGAATAATCTCTTCAACATGTGGAACTCATTTTCTTGGGCTATTTTCCCCTCTCACTCTTTTTCCCTTCCTCTTCTCTGGTCCCTTGAAAAAGAGGACCAAAAAACCTGCTGGTTCCTGATTGCATTTTTTGGCACTTCCTCAGTTTTCCAGAGTTTTCCTCTCCTTGCAAATGCCTGGAGTTTTCCAAGGAAACAAATTTATAAGAATTGTGCTCTACTTTGCTCCTTTTCAGTTTTGTGTCTATTCCCCATCTCCCCTCTGAAATGATCCCATGGGATTTTACCTCCCACAGCTGATAAATAAATGTTAACTGAGATGCTTTTGGCCATCAAAATTAAGATCAAACTTGAATCCCAGTTCTCTCCTGTGTTGCCTGGAGTAAATTCCAGAGCTGCAGAAATGTCTTGGCCTCTGGTAGAAGGTGGTGGGAGCTTGAGTCTTAAGTAGGGACTTAGTGAGCAATCTTCATGAAAAGGAAAATAATGGGAAGGAAGATGATGTTTTCCCACTTAAAACCATTAATTTTTGGGGAATGTGTGCACCCAAATGTTGTGTTATGAGCCTGCAATTGGTTCTAACTCACATAATTCTCTTCATTAATTAGTATTCTATCCTCTGCTGGGTATTGATTTCTCAGTTCTCATGCTAATTAATCCATATTTTTCACCCTTTTTATTGTCTTTTTCTCAGGCAGGGAGTTTCTAGCACGTGCTGATTGTCTTTGTTAGGCTCTTTACCTTCTGCTTTCTGCAGCATTTCCTTGGAGGGATAGAAAAATCTGCATTTTAGGTGTCCAGTTTTCAGCCTCATTGAAGCTCATCAGGGTTAGTTCAGCAAAACTTTGAATTTCAGCGATTTTCCAGTCAAACTCCAATAATCCCAGTCTGAGATGAAAGGTGCTGGCTAAGGTGGAAATCACACTGCTTATGATTAATTAAAACAATTGATTAGAAAAGTGAATTAGAGGCATTAATTAGAAAATGATGAAATTATTAGATGAATTAGGAAAGTTCTAATTTCCAAGAGCCTGTGAAGGCAGTGACTGAGCAGAGCTCAGCATCACTTTTCTCTCTGATTCAGGTGTCTCTGGCTGCTCCACAAAAAAATGTAGTGAGAAGGAACATTAATTCCTTAAATCCCTTCTGAAAAGATGTGTTTATTCAAAGCCACAGGAGGAGAAAGGCATTTGTAGGGTGGTGTTGGGATATTCCTTTCAGATCTGTAGCTGCTGCCCTCAGTGCTCCCATCCCACTGGATTTGCCTTTCCCTGTGTTTTGCTCCAATTCACTTCAGCTCCTTCCATGTCTTAGAGGGAATTCTTGGAGGAAAACACGGAGCGTGTCCCTGATCTCCTGGGAAGCCTCTATTTAATGTTCCTTGGTTTTAGAAAATGGTAACAAAACAGAACACGAGATGGCTTCAGACACTGCAAAAATAAACTGCAGGCAGAAGCCACAGGTTTCCCTGAAAACAACCTCACTGGGTGAGTTCCACCAGAAAAGGGATTTGTTGGATATTTGTTTGCTCACCACTTTTTAAAACATTAACCTTTCAAGTAGGAACCAGCCCCTGGTTAGGGGCTGCTTGGAAGTTTGAAAAGTATCATAGCCCTGCTGAGCTAATTCTGTCTGTGTTTTATACACCTAAGTTTTATTATTCTATATAACTTTTTCGATATTATTAATTTTTGTCATTGATTCTATACCCAAATATGATGGGTAACAGCAGTCCATGCCCTAAATCTACTGAAATATGGGTGTGGTTTTGGTTTTTTTTTTTGGGGGGGGGGGGTTTTTGGGCTTTTTTTTTAATGGCTTGTGTGGATGATGAAGCAGCTTCAATATATTTACAGCTCAGTGGCTTTTTTACTAATCTTGTGTTTGTTTTCCCCCATTCTCTTTGTCTGTAAAAATGTTATTTTTGTTGTCAGGGAGATGGATTCCTGCCTTGTCTGGCAGATAAAGTGATGTGCAAATGGTTGAGTGCTCTGCAGAGCAGTTGGTGCTTGTGCTTGTTTGGGGACATTGGAGATTTGGGGGTGGTGGCGTTTTCTGTTTGTTTTGATGCTGTGCTGACAGACTGGGGCTTTTGGAAGTGTTCTTCCCACTGCAGTGCATTTTAATTTTGAGGAACTGAGGGAACAAGCCACTTAATATTTCACTTCTTATGCTGTGCTTGGTTTAGACTCTTCTCCCAGATTTAAAACTGAGTTGCCCTCAGTTTCAGATAAATAAAAGTCTCTTAAGTGGAATTTTTTGGGACAAAAAGCAAAAGCTACAGAGCTGAACTCGAGCTTATCTCTGGCTTGGTGGGAAACCTGACTCCATCCTTCCCTGAGATGTGGTTTGGGTGCTGGGCCCATCCATCACTATCAGACCCCACCTGTGCCAGCCATCAGATGTTGGTGGCCCAAATCTTCCCTGTCCCAGCCCCCTGCTCCTGAATCCTCTCATTAATTCCTGATTTCTCTCTCTCACCAAATATTTGTGCTGTTGTCCAAAGCTAAGAGCCAGGCATTGGAGTCATTAAAGGAGGTACCACAGAAGAATTTCCTAGGAAGCTGTGAGTACCCAGCCAGGTACTTCAGGAGCTTAGGAAAGCCAGAGTCTGATACTTTGGGAATGTGTGTTTGGAAAAACAAACTTCAGCTTCCTCAGGGCTCCATCCAGGGCATCCCCTGCAGGCTCTCAGGGCCACATCTCCTGCCTTTCCTGAGGAGATGGATCACAGGTGGTGATCCCTGCAGATACCAGGATTTTCTCTGTCCAGGCTTGTGTTTGTGTAGCCAAACAGGAGGGCTGGGGAGGGTTAGGAGCAGGAATGGTGTGCCCAGGATTTGGGTGTTGCCAGAGGCCCCAGGGATGTTCAGGGCTTTGTGCTGAGCCCCTGGCAGCAGCCCTGAGCCTAAACCTGAGCAGAGCTGCAGGTACAGCCAGGCCAGTCTCCAATGGCTGAATAATTCCTAAAGAATCCTTAGAAAGATCATCATAAGCTTTGAAATGGTAGAATTAGAGAATCATCAGGGTTGGAGTGAACTTTATCATCAAGTCCAGCTGTCCACCCACCCCTACTGGAACCATTAAACCACATCTCCCAGCTCCAGGATATCTCCAGGGATGGGGACTCCACCACCTCCCTGAGCAACTTGTTCCAATGCCTGACCCTCAAAACAGTGAAAAAAATTTTCTAGTATCTAACCTTAATCTCCTGTCTCAGCTCAAGGCCACTTGCACTTGTCCTCTTGCTGCTGTGGAAAGTGTCAGGATAAATCGAACTCTCCAGCACTATTCTTTTAGTATTGGAAAGCAGACATTGCTTCAGTCACAGCACTGAGATAGTTCCACCTGGATGTAAAAATAAAGGGTTTTTTCCCTGTTAATTTCTGCATACAAAAGCAAATGAAGGAAAATAAAATAAGGTGGCATTTAAGGCCTTGAGGATGTGTGTGCTGGGATGTTGGGAGTGATGGAGATATTCCATGGAAATATTCCTCTGGTAGAGGAGCAGCTCAAGGGAAAAGGCTGAACCAGAGGAAGGGATGGATACTGAGTTGGGGAAAGGTTGGATGATGAACCTGGGATAAAGCTGGATGCTGATCCAGAGGAGAGGCTGGATGCTGATCCAGAGGAGAGGCTGGATACTGATGGATGCTGATCCAGAGGAGAGGCTGGATACTGATGGATGCTGATCCAGAGCAGAGGCTGGATACTGATGGATGCTGATCCAGAGCAGAGGCTGGATACTGATGGATGCTGATCCAGAGCAGAGGCTGGATGCTGATGGATGCTGATCCAGAGGAGAGACTGGATGCTGATGGATGCTGATCCAAAGCAGCCCATGGGTTATGGCAAATGATGCTGAGCAAACATCTCATTAACCACGGGTGGGATTGCTCTGTGAGGGAGCTGAGCCAATTAAACAAGAGGGGTGGGAGAATAAAGCACAGGTGCTGATGGGCTGTGTAAAGTGCAGGGCAAGTTCTCCTAAATATTTAGGATGTTTTCCTGAGGTTCTGTGTGGGGCTGACTTATGAGGTTCCCTCAACTTCATTTGAGGTTGCCACTTAGCTCTGATTTTTTGCTTAAAGACAGGGCACTTTTAAGTCAGTGAAATTAGCTTAAAGATGTTGTTTTTTTCCTGGGTGGAATTGTGCCCAGGAATTCTTGAGTAGGGGGCAGATATCCCGAGTAGGGACTGGGCTCAGTTCATGTGTAGCCCCGGGGTTGGATTCTCAATCCTTACTCGATTTTTACTGTTGGTTTACTCATTATCTGGGCTTAGTTTGACTGAGAAATTCCTGCCCCCACCTCCCTGCCATTCACAGTGTTTTTAGTTAAAACAACAGAACATACCAGAGCATTTTAAAGAAGTTAGTTAATTCAAAAATCAAGCAAAAAATAGGTTAAAAACCCAAGCCAAATAAATTCCTGCTGGCACTGTGACTCTTACATAACCATGGATGATGTTCTCTGGCATTATTTTTCAAGTTCATAAATGGGCTACGTGTGAAAAGGGTGGAAGAAGGGTCAGCTTTGTGTTAGGGACAGAAAGCTCCATTCTCAGGAGCTGACAGTCGATTTCCTCCTCGTTCCTTTTGATGTCTGCTCACTAAACGCTGCGTGGACAGAAAAATTCAATTCATTTAAAACATTTTGCATCAAAATGACACGCTTTAATGTGTTTCCTTCTGATGTTTAAATTATCTTTTCATCTCATGAGGGAAGAAAGAAAAAAAAGCCAACATGTCTGTAGTTAAAGTACCCAAGCAGAACTTTAAACAAAGGTCTCGATGAAGAGGAAGTTTTGATGTACAGGCAGCTTTTAAGAGTAGATACCTTTATTTTCCCCTCCCCTGCTCCCCCTTCTTGGCTCCCTGTAAGCCAAGGAGATTTATTGCTGCCCTTCCAAATGCTTCTTCAGAATGAAGAGTTCACATTTTTGAAATTCCTCAAGTCCTCAGGAGGGAGAGGGATAAGGGGAAGTGATGATGGTGAGCACACCAAAGGATTTTCCAGGGTGCTTTTGCCAGTCCTAGCTGCCTGTAGCTGTGCTGGGAGGGAATCAGCTGAACCTGCATCAAAAAAACTCTTGTAGCTCCAAGAGTTGTCAGGAAGATGAATTTGGATGAAATTGAGACTTTCTAGTAATTGCAGTTGTTACTGCTGATAATACAATCCAGGGTGTTTAGGAATGAATCCCTGTCCTTTGCCAGATGCAGCATCACGTGTGCGACTCAGCCCTGATAGAAGTGGGATCCATTCCCTCAGTGAAATCCCAGCTGTCCTGGAGAAATGTCCTAGCAGCCTAAATAGCCTCCATTTATTGCTGTTACAGCTATTGGCACCACTTATTGCTGTTAAGAGAGCAAAGGAATATTTTGGGGATATTATACATTTTCAGTGAGGGTGGCCCCACTGCCCTTGGAGGTGAGAAATCTTGGAAGAGAAGCTTAGGTGATCAGGCAAAATTTTTAGGAATGCTGTTGGTGTAGCCCCAGATCTTTCCAGTCATATTTTTCAGTCTGGAAGCAGAATATAACAAGGTGTTGAGTATTTTTTCCACTCTGTGTCTGTGAACAGGGATGGCAGCGTGGCTGTCACCTGTCCCCTGTGGGAACTGAGCTTCCCATGGGAGGACACAGCTCTCACTTCTATCTTCTGATACATTTTTTTAAAATTGCTATTAATGAGGTTGTGTTCAAATTTGGTCTCATTTGTCTCTTTCCCACATATTAAATTTGTCTAAATTTGGCTCCCAGCCTCTCATGTTTCAGTTGGAAACAAGTACTTTTAAAAGTAGTTACTTTGGGTTAAATGTTTAGCAAAAGCAGGGTCATAGTTTGCACGTGGAACTATTTTTAGCACCTTGTATCAGTTTGGTAAATAAACAGGTGTTTGGAAAAAAACCCTGTCATGTCTTTGCCTTCCAAAGTCAGCCTCTCCATGGAGATCCCCACATGGAGATGTGATTCCCCTTGGGCAGCCTGGCACTGGGAGAATCCCCAGGTCCTTCTCTGACCCCATTTCCTCACCCATCCACCTTTTGGAGCTGCTCTCCTGTGACACTGATGACAAAAAAGCCTCTCACACATCCTTTCTGGTTTTTCTTGCAGAGGATATTCAACTCCTTCGTGTACACGGAGAAAATATCAAATGGGGAAAGTGAAGTTCAACAGGTGAGTGAGCCCAAAACCCCTTCCCACCTCCACTGGCGGAGTGAGCCCAGGGAATTCTTTCTTTCTGGATTTGTGGCCTCTCTCTAACCTCAGATCACAGCTGGAATAGGATACAAATGGGGATGGGCTGCATGTGCTGATGATACTTTTGAGAATTTTGCATTGCCATGAAAAGCTTTTCCATCTGCTTGGTGTGGGGCTGTCCCTTGGAAACAGAAGGGCCCTCATGAAGTAGCTCCCATTAATTGTCAGGCTTTCATGTTGGAAGTGTCTCTTTTTAAGTTTCAAATTCAAAGTAAACTCATTAATATTATTATGATGTGGAAATATGCAGCAACTACAGCCTGATGCATCACAGGTGAGGCTGAGGGGTGCTTGGAATTTTGTGGGGTTTTACAGGAGCACATTTCAACATTGAACTCTTCAGTTTAACATTGAGATAGTACATGGGCAGTTTGCATTTTAATACATGTGTATATTTTTAAAATTAATTTTGGATCAGTTTTCAAACAGATCAAATAGGTCATGTTTTATTCTTTAGGAAATTAAAGTACTAATTATGTTTGTGGTAAAGGTGATGGGTTTTGGTCAAAGAGATGGAGCAAAGAACCAGCTTTTCTTCCCAGTTTAAGCAGGGACTTGCTCAACCTTCAGGAGTAACCTGACCTTCCTAGACCCCCATCAGACCAGTTTTAATGTCCAGGAAAAACAGAAGCTCCTCAGAGTGAGGCTTTCCTTGGGGAAGAGGGAGTTGCTGTTCAGCCCTTCAGGCAGCCCCATTGTGGTTTCCCAGAGCAGTTCAAACTGGTCTTGGAATACAGAAATAATGAAAACTCCAAGTTGTGCTTCCTGGAAATGGAAACATTCCCAGTCTTCTTTAATTTTTACTGAGGAAAAAGTCAAGGCAGACCAGTTCAAATGGGATTGTAAGGAACTTTTAGGTTGGAAAAGAACTTTAAGACCATTCCCCAGCACTGCCAAGGCCACCTCATGTCCCCAAGTGCCACATCCACATGGCTTTTAAATCCCTCCAGGGATGGAGACTCCTGGGCAGCTGTGCCAGGGTTGGACAACCTTTCCATGAAAGAATTTTCCCAAATATCCACCCTGAGCCTCCCCTGGCCCAGCCTGAGGCCATTCCCTCTCTTGTCCCTGTTCCCTGGGAGCAGATCCCAAATCCCCCCTGGCTGTCCCCTCCTGTCAGGAGCTGTGCAGAGCCACAAGGTCCCACCTGAGCCTCCTTTTCTCCAGGCTGAGCCCCTTTCCCACCTCCCTCAGCCTCTCCTGGGGCTCCAGACCCTTCCCAGCTCCCTCAGCCTCTCCTGGGGCTCCAGACCCTTCCCAGCTCCCTGAGCCTCTCCTGATGCTCCAGCCCCTTCCCAGCCTTGTGGAGGTTTTGGCTTCCCACCACCAGGTGTTTGTTTGCAAGCAGAGGGACCATGGGAATGGAATTGTCACCTTGAACAATTGAGCTCCCAAACCATCCCAGCATCCCCCAGGATGGGCTCTCTGGCTCTGTGCTGTGCAGGGCAGCATTTCCAGGAATGTTTCTGGGTGGTCTGTGCACCACAGAAGGGCCATGTGGGCTGGATCAGATGGATCAGATGGCTTTTGAAAGGCAAAAGTGTTTTTGGGAAACCAAGAAACCAGATTAAAACTTCTTTGAAGTCCTGACTATGGATTCTGCACTGAGCAAAAGACAAGTCCTTGTTTCCCAGAGCAGATGTCCGTGTTCATCCCAAGTGGATTTAAAGAGCTGTCCAAACAGTGGAGGTGGGGTGATGGATTTGGAGCTGTCAGGGCTCTGGTAAAGTGTAATTACTGTGGTTAAAAGCTCTACAGTGAAGTGGATGGAAGAATAATTGAGCACTTCTGCTTCATTAATAACCAGATCTCTTAGCCTTAATGAATCCCCAGCAACAGAACCCGGATTTTATAAGAGTGGGACATTGAATGGAATCATCTTGAGCAAAGGCAAACAAATGTAAGCAAACGAAATCCCCTGCCAGAGAAATCTCATTTCTGCTTTGGTCATTCATTAACATTTTCATAGCAACTGATATCCAAAGGCAATTAATTACAGTTTTATGTCAGCTGGGATTTTTTTTTTTTTTTTGGCAGAGCACTGAATTGTTGTGGGGGTGGTGGGTTTTTTTATACCAAACCATGTAAATAATGGCTCTCAGTTTATTGAACAAGTGAAAGATTCCAGCTGTTGGCCTTCAGGCCTAACTGTTCAATACCTTTGGCTTTCTTTGTGCCACACAAGGAGCAGTTTTACCTCTCAGCACTGATCTGATTACACTTTTAAGGTCTGCAGTTACAGAATTACTGTTGTACCTGACAGATAAAACCTTTTCTGCTTTGAATAGGTTCTTAAAAATGGGATGGCAATGGCCAAAAATAACTTGGATTCCTTCCCTGTGAGCTATTTCAGTATCAGAGAACTCTCATACAATATGAGAGTGCAGTGGTGTGAGTTAGTGATGTAAATAAAAGTGGGAGAGGAGGAGTTTTATGAGGGGGAAAATCGACATTAGCTGATTTCAAGGAAGTGTGTGCTCAGTGTCCTGCCAGACATCTGCTTTCTGTGATGTGGAGAGAAGGGATCTGGGCTCCACGGAGGAGAGAGGATGAAATGCTCCCAAGCAGGAGCAGATTTACCAGCTTGGAGGAGAAAAAGCTTGAAAAGCTCAGACCCTGCTGCTGTTGGGTTGGATTTTTAGTTTGGTTGGTTTTTGTACTTGGGCAAAGAGATCTTTGGGGAGGAAACAGATCTGAAATGTGTTGAAAAAATTACATTCAGCTGTGGAGCACAACACGTTCCCTGGCTGTGAAAAGTGGCGTGTTCACACGCATTAATAAATTGTGAGCCTCACAATAAAAGGCAATTATTGTGTGTTTAATGTACTTCCAGAATGATTCAGGAATTGTGGCCCTCTCTCTAGGTTTTGCTGTGCATCCTGTTTGACATCTTCCTTGGAATAAGTCTTGGGAAGCTTTGCCAAAGGTACTGGCCAGTAGAAAACCTCAGATGAGGGCTGGTTTCCGTGACAAAATGCACATTGGAAAGGGATTTCCTGCATCCTGATTGCAATAATGGAATATGTTTTCAGTGTCATCCAGAGAAGCAGGAATGGGGACTTTCCACAAGGGGGAATGGACTTAATTTGAAGGAGGGGGGGTTTAGATGGGATTTTAGGGAGAAATTCTTCAGTGTGAGTGTGGGGAGGCCACAGAAGCTGTGGCTGCTCCTAGATCCCTGGAAGTGTCCAAAGCCAGGCTGGAACACCCTGGGATATTGGAAGGTGTCCCTGCCCATGATGAGATGGAACAAGATGATCCTGAAGGTCCCTTCCAACCCAAACCATTCCAGGATTCCATGAATGGTTAGAATCCCATAAAACAGAGGGGTGGGATGAAGCTGGAGGTGGTTCTGTGATCCTTCCTTGAGCCATGTCCCTGCTGACCTCTGGCTCTTCAGGACTGATACAAACCCAGTGGTTTCCTCAAGAGCCACCTAAAAAGTAATAATAATAATAATAAATGACATTAAAAATTTCCTAGATTAGGAATCCATGGATGCACAGTTGTGATACAGCAGCAGGATGAATGTCTGGTGGGTGTTGGAGAGAGGTGCTTTTTTTCCAGGTTTTTCTGGTTTACAGAGGGAGTTTAAACCTCAGAATTCTAACTCAACTCTTCCATGTGTAAGCAATCCTTTCCAAGGAGCTTGACAGTGTTAAATCCCTGGCTGTGAGTCCATCCTGGCATCCCTGCCTGTCAACCCCACTGATGCATATTTTATATACAGGCTTGGAAACATGAAAAATACCTTGGCTTTTCAAGCTACAACCAGAAAGAAAACCTCACCTTGGAGCTGTGCTTTCCCTCAGAGCTCCCTGCAAAGGGAAGACTTCAGAGCTGTGGAGCTTTGAGGGGGAAGAAGCTTTAAAAAAAAAGCTCGAGGGAACGATGCAAATGAGGGAAATGTCTCTGGGAAAATTAGAGGAGCTCAGTGATGTTGTGATGAAAGGTTGTCAGTGGAGATGGTGACAATTGAAGTGCATTACCCAGGGGTGCTGCAGTAATAGAAACAGGTGTTACAGTCCAACCTGTCTGCAAACCCAAGGGCTTTGGCTGCGTGTCAGCTGCCAGAGGAAATCCAGGGAAAACAGGGCTAATGGCTGCATTGTTCACAGAGAGCACTCACTGCTTCTTGTTTTGTTTATTAAAATTAGGGAGAAAACACAGAAACCTGAAATATGCCCACAGAGGCTTCCCCTTGCTGTTGTTTTTGAGATGAGGTGAAGAGCACTCGGTGTAGGATAATAATATTTTATGTCAATCTCGAGGTATCCAGATTTATTTCAGTCTCCATTAAAATGGGTGAATTGGAGCATTTCTGTGGGAGCAGGAAATGTCACACTTGGTACCCACCCAGGTGTGGGACACCCCTGTCCCTTTTCTGTGCCTGATTAGGGGTACAATCTTCCATTTTGCTTTAAAAATGCTTCCACAATTATGTCGGCATGGTTTCATAGTTCAGTGTTCTGTCCTTTCATTATTTGTTATCTCTCTTTCTCTACTTTGGAGGTTTTGTGACCAGTGTGGGTCTGGCATCCATCAGCATCCAGCAGCTCTCCAGCTCCAGGCAGGTTAAAAAAAGCAGGGTATGTGTTGGATAAAAACTTCAGGTTTTTATTTAGAAAGAGGAGAAGGTGATTTAAGCCTGCAGCTTTTACTGTGACAGGCTCCAGCAGCTGAGTGCATCACCCTGCAAAGGGAATGAAGTTTGAGAGGGAAGTGAAACCCAACTATGGAAGAAAAGTTTGTTTTGTTGGGCTTCATCTGGGTGATACTTCTGAATTAGAACCATTTGTTTCCAGTATTTCATTGGTGTGTTACCCTCAGTTTCTTATCATAGTTTATTTTTGAAGCAATTTTCAACTGAAAATTATTTTTGGATCGTCCTGCCCTTGGCGACTTTCTTGGTGTTCGTTGGTTTTGAATTGTTGGGAGCATTGTCTTGTTATCAGAGGGCAATATTTTTAGAGTTCTTTAGATTAGACAAAGCCAGTTCTTCCAGCCATGGGCAGGGAATGGTGTCTGGAGCTCTGGGAGGTTTCAGATCCCTCGTTGCTGACATGCACTTGACTCCCTGCCCCGACCCAGGCGCTGGATCCCAGTTCAGAGAAATAACGGAACGACTTTGAGCCATGCAGAGGTTTTTCCATGGGAGATGCAGTTTGGGAACAAAGCATTTGCTTTTTGTCAGCTTCTGAAGTACAGGATCTTCTGAAAAACAGATTTGTCAGATCTTTAGACTCGGCACAGCAGGGTGAAATTCAAAGGCTGTGGGGTGCTTTTATCGTTCAACCTAGAAGGTGAAAACTCATCAACACCGAAGCCTGGGCTTGTACAGCATTCATTTATCAGAGAGCAGCCCTGATTCCAAACCAGAGGCCTTTTGTTCTGGGGCCCTCTGATGGTTTTACGACTGCTAATGATGCTCAGCAAACTTCAGCTCTCTGCCCTCTCCCTGATTTCAGGTAGGGAGACCAGGAGAGAAATCTCAGATTCAAATATCTGGTTTACCTTAGCATTTCATTTGCCCAGACTGAGAGGAGGACTTTGTACCCACCACATCTAAGTGCTTTTGATTTAGGAAACTTGGCTTGTGTTCGTTTGAGACCCTCCAGGAGAATCCACTTCTAAAGGGCACATCTGAGGGGTACAGCCAGACAAAAACAAAGTTTACTGGAAACCAGAAAAGGATCTCCCCAACAGCTTATTATCTTAACAACTGGGAGCAATTTAATAGTGCTGGATGTCTAACATGGAGGAGCCCATTAGCAGTCCTCTGGTGCCTTGGCAATAAATCATTCCACAGAACTAATTAGGTGTAATTCTGCAAGTCATTTGAGCAGGGTCCTATTAAACCTGTGCTCCTTGGAGACCTGTCACGGAGCCACAGCATTCCCTGGGAACAATGGGGGCAGAGCAGTGCTCTTAGCAGCGAGGCCTCCTTCCTCCCAGAACCAAGTAAATCATGACAAAGTGGCCTGTTGGTAAGAGTTAGGAGAGACATTTGTTAGTCCAGGGGATCTGGAAAATCCAGGGCTGTTTCCCAGCACACAAAAGCAGCAGCTCTGTTAAATCATCCCTGTAGGGTTTGGGGTGTGCAGAAGAGAGGAGTGCTATGGATTGAGGAGGTGATTTAGCTCTGGAGAAGTTTGCAGAAATGCAAAACAGTATTTCTGATTATTCAACACCTCTGTCTATTGCTTAGAGATGATTCTTTCGTTTGGGATGTGTCTGGCTGGTGATTGAATATGTAATTGGTTGGTGTGAAAGGGATGCAGAATATGCAGAGAAAAAAAAAAAAAGGAAGCCTGATCCATTTCATCAATTCCTCCCTTTGATGAAAGACCAGGAGTGAAAGTCTCAGTAAATGTTCCTTGTAAAACCTGATGTCTCCTGGTAACTGTGTTTACTGTCACATTTGCTCCAGGAACAGATTTTTCCTTTCCCGTTTTCCCTGGCAGTCATTAGTCAGGCTCGTTGTGAAGTGCTTAATGAAGGGACACAACCGAGCTGTGATGTGACACAGGCTGGGATGTGCCCCAGCAGGCTGAGCCCTTCCCAGGGCCTGGAACCTGCCTGGCATGGACAGGGCAGAGGTGCCACAGCCACCACCAGATCACACCAGCTTGGGAGTATTTGCTGGAAAAAAAATCACTAATTTTACTTCTATTTTAATTTTTTTTTTCAGAAGCTTGTAAAAAGAAGGGCTGAAATAGCCAATTTGCTATTTCCAAAGTGAAGCACCCTAATTTTTTTTAACGGTCTGAGAATTGCATGGGAGGGGCCACAACCTGTTTGTTTTCACTTTCTGAAAGGAGCGAAATTGGCTCTCACAAATCACAGTGTAACCTCTAAACCTTGTCCTGATTTATAAGGAGTCCCTTCCTCAGAGGGACCTCTGACAACAAAAGGCTGCAGGAGGAATTCCACTGGTGCGAGACTTTTGTCGTTATTTCCTTGCTGCTGTGTTGTAACATCAATTAGAGATTTCTCAGTTTGTAGCTGAGGCTGTGGGTTGTGAGTAAGGCACAGTGAGCTTCAGATCGATGGGGAAAATCACCCAGGCAATGCTCAGCCTGCTGAACTTCCCAGGAAAGCAGCAGGGAATAACAGAAAAGCAAAATCTGGGATGGCTTCTTTTGCCCAAATGTCCATGAAAGAAGTGGTGAAATACTTCTGTACAGATCCTCCTGAGGAAGAGGCTGCTGAGGAGCAGAGAAATATTTGTGTCAGTATTTGGGGTTATTTGGGTTCCTTGAATGCAGAAAGGCAACATCTGGGATGGCTTCTTTTGCCCAAATGTCCATGAAAGAAGTGGTGAAATACTTCTGTACAGATCCCCCTGAGGAAGAGGAGCAGAGAAATATTTGTGGCAGTATTTGGGGTTATTTGGGTTCTTTGAATGCAGAAAAGCAAAGTCTGGGATGGCTTATTTTACCCAAATTTCCATGAAATAAGTGGTGAAATACTTCTGTACAGATCCCCCTGAGGAAGAGGAGCAGAGAAATATTTGTGTCAGTATTTGGGGTTATTTGGGTTCCTTGAATGCTGAGGTTGCTCCCATCAGCAGGAGATTTGCTGTTGGCTCTTTGCTCCTGGAGCAGTTGCAGTTCTGTGTAGGTGAAGGCATCTCTAACAACATTATTTGGGCTTTCCTGAAGTGTCCATGCCTAGAGCTTCAATAAATTGATTTATGGTCTGGTTTATTGTCCATCACATCCTTGTCAGGCCATGGAGCAAGCACTCAGTGTCACATCCAGCTGTCAGTTCTTGGTGAAAGGGAAGATTATGTAATGGAAATCACACTTTTCACACTTGCAAAACTCTGTTGAAACACCCATTGTTGGATGGTAAATTCATTTTATTTTCTTGTACAGTCTCCTTGCTGCAGCCAGTATTAATTACTCGACTTCTTGCTTAAGCCATAAAAATAAAACCACAATGAGCAAATCAGAAAACAATTGTCTTTAAAACAGGTTTTAATTGCTTGTTAGAGAATGGGGTAATACAGAGAAACTGGGTTGATTTTTTGACTTTTTGACTTTTTTTTTTTTCAGCTGGCAAAAAAAATCCGCGAGAAGTTCAACCGTTACTTGGACGTTGTGAACAGGAACAAGCAGGTGGTGGAAGCTTCATACACTGCTCACCTCACCTCACCCCTGACTGCCATCCAGGACTGCTGCACCATCCCACCATCCATGATGGAGTGAGTACGAAATTCTGGAATTCCTCATGCTGTCGTTTAATCTGTGAGGAAAATCAGGGTTTCTTTGCAAAATAACCTGAGTTTTCTGCTCCTTTGGGTAAAAACTGAGAGGGCACAAGTCCAAAGGTGCCTCTTATCTTGTCCTCATCTTCTTTTACAATTCTCCCACAGCAGTGGTTAATGATGGGCTTTAAACAAGAGCTGGGTATCAGCTGGGAGCAATAAAAGGAAGAAAGTGTGTTCTAGTGTTCTGTACAAAAAGAGTCTGTCCAGATCCAAGACACTGTTTTTGCACTGAGACACTGCTTGCCCTGAATTACTCTCCTCAAGCTGGTCATGGGACCTTTTTCTCTCCTTTGAAGTACCCAAAATCACGAGTTGGTCAGTCCATCACGTGCCAGCAGTGCTGTGTTCCAGTTTAATCAGGTTGACATTCTGCTGTTTGATAGCAGAGGTTTAATGAAATCCACTCCATTGCTTGGAAACTGGATTTGTTCGTGTTCAGTTTGGTTTGGTTTTAAATACAGGAGTTCTGAGTATGCTAAATCCAGGCAGTTGGTTTTCTTTGGTTTTCTTTAGTCATTCCTACTGTGCTGCATATTTGGAGAAATTTATTTGGGTTTTCTAACAGTAGAAACATGTGATGGAAGCTCAGATTTTTCCAATAAAAGAGGAGTGATTTTCATGAAATGCTGAACATAATCAAACATTTACTTCCACGTGGCCTTGAAAACAACAAGAGTAACTTTCTACTCATGCAAACCTTGATTACAGACTGATTTTTATTGTTTATATCTCAGTCTGATTTAAAAACATTTGAGAGGGAGGAAAAGTAATTTGGGACATCAGGCGACTCCAAGGACACAGGTTTGGAGGTCTGTGTGCAGTTCCTGCTGGACAAGGTGCCTGTGGAAAATGCTGGCACATCCAGGCTGTTGGCAACGTGGACAAAAGGGTCAGGAATTCTTTGAGGATGAAAACCTTTCTGCCCTCTGATCACAAAATCCATGCAGGAATCACCAGGCAGTGGGAACACCTTCCAAGCAAGGGCTGAAGGAAAGGAGAAATGGCATTTATCACCTCCTTGTCAGTGTGGCCTCATTTTTTATTAAAAAGAAAAGTCTGCTTTTAGTTTGGAAACTTTTGTGAATTCCTTTTCGCTTTGTCCTCCAAAATTACATAACTTGGAAGTCCTTTAGAAATTTCTTTACCTGTGGTGAACTTGCATAAGAATCCATCCCAGGAAGTGGTTTAAAACACAAACAGCTGGCAAATTGCTGTTTGCACAGCTACTTATGCAGGCTCTGCAGTGTAATTCTCATTATTTAGTTACTTGGATCAATAATTAAATGGTTCCCAGATCAGTTTATCAGCTGCAGGATGTTCTGGACCTTGGCAAGACCTGGTTGATGCTTATCTGACCATTGGACCCAGTGCTGTCTGTAGGAAATCATCTGCAAGGCAAAAAAAATAATGTAAAAATGTATTTTCTGTTGAAAATTTCCAAGTATTAGCTCCATGCTTTGTTAATTGCCTGAATTGCCTAAATGCTTCTGCCATCATTTCAGTTTTTCCCCCCTTTCTGCCTTTCCCACCTGCTGTTCTTCCTTTCATTTTCCTTCCCTGTGGCATCATCTTTCTGGGAGATTCCCCATTTTAGTTAAAAAATCAGGAAAGAAGCTGATTCACCTGGATATTGTGATCATATTTTGAATTTTTCCATGTTTAATTCATGGACTAACTAGGCCTGCACTTGCAGGATGTTAAATTGGATGTGCTGCTGCTGATAACAGCTTATCCTTGGTATTTAAAGTGTTTAATATAGGTGTTAAAGCAACAGTAATTACAATTTTTTGGTTAAAGTATTTATTAACTGCTGCTGCAGAAGAGGTCACGTGGAAAAAGACCCAGATTTGTCTGTGAAAATCCCTTTTTCCATGAGATCCTTTGCCTTGGGTTGTGCCTTGGCCGTGTCTGGGTTGTGGTTTTTTGTGGAGGGTTGTGAAATGTTTGTGTTACAGCTCCTGAACTCTGGGTGTTCTTTTTCTCATGTGGCCTCTGTATCTGAGCAAACATTTGGGGCAAGAACAATGTCAGAAGTGCATTACCTTCAGTGTATTTTGGGGTATTTTTAGGTAGGTTTGAAAGTTTTCCCCACAGTGTTTAAGGCTGTTTATCACGTGGTGTTCAACCTCTTATTGTCCAACTGATTGAGTTGGGAATGCTGCAAGTTTGGATTGGTTTGGAGAAAATTAACTTGGGAAGGATGAACTATTCTATAGGGAAAGGATTTTAAAATTATTGTTATTCTTTTTTTTTTTATTTAACAGGTTGCTGACTTTTGTATTTGTTGTTACCATTAACAAAATTATCCATGAGTTTGCTTGTATTTCTCCTGAAAATCCAAGCATTGCTTTGTCATGTTGCTTGGGATAAACTGTTGAGATTTCCACACCTGGTGACTATAAATAAATGATAGAAAATGGGACCTAACAAAGCACAAACGTGGTTAGAAAATGAACCTGGCATTTAAATTGGTTGTTTAATGAGTAGGGAGATATGACAGGGAGAGCAATATTTATTTTATTGCCATTATGTGGTGTTGGCTCTGGCAGTGAAGAGCCCAAAGGAGTGAGTTTCCATGGGATTCCAGTCTGGATTAAAATTCCCAGCCTGATTTTTTGGTTGCTGGTTTGTACCCCAAATATTCAGGTTTCACTGGTGTAAGACCAGCAGCTGTTTGTTTGTGCTCCCTCTCCAAGGCAGGGTTGTGCAATGGAACTGCCTTGGTTTGGAAAGTGGTGACAAGAAATAAATTGGGATGTGCAAACCCAAGTGGATGAGGCAGCACAGTTGGTGGCTATCGAGTGGTTTTGGCAAGGCCTTAATCCAACAAACATTTCCTGATAAAATTACACTCAGCTGCTTTTTCCAAAGGCTCTAAAAGTGCTTGGGCACTGGGAAATAATCCCACACCCAAATCCATGTGCAGGCTCTGCTGGGGAGAGGTGAGCAGGGCAGGGCCTTGTGTTCCCCTTTGGTTTTTGCTGATCCTTTCTTCAGATCTCTCTGTTGGCTTTTCCAGCTTTACCTGCTGGAGTTTTGGGAATGGCACAGGGGCAGGGCAGGGCAGGCAGGGAGCAGAGCTTCCCAAGCTCCCACATCCTTGGTGTGGAAATTGGTGCCTGCCCAACCATCCAGGCTGTGTTGGTGGCCCTGGGGTCAGAGCCTGGGGACCAGGGACCAGCTCCTTTTCCCAGGAACTGGGGAAGTGCCCGGAGCACTTGGGAAGAGGCTGCTCCAAGCACACAGAGTTAATATGGATAAAGTGCTCTGGGCTCTTAGCAAACTGATGGGAGATAAGGAAAATGGATGTCAAGTGACTCCATCTTCTAATCTTGGGAAGAAATCCCTGCTGGGAATCCCTTTGGGTCTCCTCACCAACACAGGCTGCTGAATAAGCCATGAGGAATGGATTTCGTGCTGTCTCCATTCCCTATCACCATGGAATTGGGTGGTGATTTACCAGACAATGTTTAATTAAAGTGTCTTTCTCCCTGAAGAGGATAAATACCTTTGTGTACAAGTTGGAGTCTCCTGATTTTCGTGCCTGAAAAGCCTCAGCAGATATTGAGGAAATCCTGGATCTGGAATGGGCTGATGGAGCAGCAGGAAGAGAGGGAAAGAATAAGCACAATTTATTTATAATCAAAAATCCTGCAGTGGGAACTTCTGTGTCAGTTGTGAGAAGTGTCTAAATAGGGATTTAAGAAATGAGTTTTGGGAAGCAGGTTTGGAAGCATTAGGGGGTTTCTACCAAGGTCTGACTTGGGAATAATGACTGGAATAACTTTATTCATAGGGATGTTGCTGGCCTGGATGGCAACAGGCAGATAAAAAAGTGGTTTATATAAAATATTGGCAGTGAAAGGAAATCAAACTCCTTCCACTCTAAGAATAAGTTGGATGTGTGGGTAATGTTTGAGTATTTGTCTTCTACACATTACACAAAATGCCTTTTTCTGGAGAAATTGTGATTGATGCTCTCTTGTGGGAGACTTCCAGAAGTGTCTTCCTGTAGTTCCAGTTTGCCAGGGAAGTTGGTGGTGTTAGGGGCCATGGAGCACCTGCCAGTGGCTTCTCAACACAGCAATGGCTGCAGCAGGGTCACCTTCCAGAAAAAAATAAAATTATTACTCAGATGCCTTTGAGAGCTGTTCCTGCAGTTTTTCTGACAAAAACCAGATGATGCTTTTAAAGGGAGACAAAAACTGAACTGAGCTTGATCCTCCTCTCTGCCCAGTTTTAAGACCCATCCCTCTGATGTGCCTCAGCATTCCGTGTGCTTGGGTCTGGGAGAGCAGGGAAATGCAGTTTCCTTGGGATGTGAGCAGGGGAGGGAGAATGGCAGCTCCAGGAGTGTCCCTCACTGCACCTCCCTGCTGGAATCATCCCCCTTCCACCCTGGAGGCCACAGATGAATTTCCCTGCTGGCTTTTCATGGGAAGTTGCCCCAGGTCTCCCAAATCCATCTGTTCAGGGGCACTGGTGTTCATTAATGCTCCCACTCTGGCTGCCTTGCAAGGCAGCTGGAAATCTGTTTTTGCTCTTTATTTAACTATGCTGATAAGAGCTTAGGGAATGCATTTATCCAAATTTGTGGAAGGAGCTGGAATGGAGAAATATTTGCTGGTAAAACACCCTACTTGGCAGTGGTGCATTGCAAACATTAATGGAGCTGTTTGAATAAGGGAGTTTACAAACCTCTATTTGAAAATCATTTACTCCCTGACTGTGATACTGCCTTCAGAAGTGGTCTGGTTTTTGCTTTTTTTTCCTTTTTTTTTTTTAAACAGATGGTTAAATATTTGCTAATGCAGTTCAATTTTATCACAGCTCTTTCTGTGTTTATCTTTCCTCTCTGGTGCAGTTAAGTGGGAGATAACGGGAATCCCATTCAGTTCCTTGGGTTGCTGCAATGTCTGAAGAGCTGCACTTCCAGAGGAGGAATGGGGGGGGGCCCACAATAAATCAAATTTAAGTTGTATTTGCTGTTGTGACAGAGTTTCAGGCTGCAGTAAAGCCCAGGGGGTTCCAGGAGATGTAGGGACTGTGCACAACCCTGGGCTTGGCAGCTTTTGTCCATAAAGTGCTGCAGGTATTTAGGAAATTCCTCTCCTGAGCTCTTGCTTTTGCTTCTAATGTGGCCAAATTCCTCATGAAAAAATGGGGTTTGGAATAGAAATTCCTCATGAAAAAGTGAGGTTGGGAATAGTTTGTGTTCCTGGTTGAATCCTCCTTGCAATAATACATTCTCTTTACATCTGAGAGCAGCTGTACTTGGATTTCTCAAGAGTACTTGAAATAATGGGAGCAACTTTGGTGCATTGCCAGAAGAAATTGTGGAACTGAACCATCAGTAGCTTTTTTATTATTTTTAAAAAATTATTCATAAAAACATTGTTTTCCAGCATTCTGTTTGGACACAGTGAGAACCCTGTATTTAAGTATTTATGTAAAATACGAGTTAAAATCTTGCCTTGCAATCAAGCAAACAAGGCCTAGTTGGGACTTCCAAAGGAAACGCTGAATTTGGAGTGAACTTACATAATTCCATTTGCATATTAATGTCAGCTTGAATTCATACCAAGAAAAGCAAAAAAAAAAAAACAACAAACAACCCAAAAAAGAGCATTAAAACAATAGGAAGCCCCGAGCAGCTGCTCAAGTGCCATTTTTATCAACAGCTCCCTCGTTTCCCCCCTAAAACTCCAAACACACAAAAGAAGTTGATTTACACTGTAAATTCAGGCCGAGCAAAATCCAATTGGAGCTCACTCGAGCTCCGTTTTGATGTCGGGATTCAAAGCTCCTGCAAATTCCATTTTATCTCCTGCGCTCGCCCATCTCCCGCTCGTAAATCCTGTTGAAGGAGAATAAAAATGAGCTGGGCCTGATGGGAATTTCGTGTGTGAAGTTCAAAGGAGTTTGCACATCAGAGCCAACGTCAATCAAGGGGAGATGCGGGGAGGCAGGCAGGGAGCGTGGAGCTCCGTGGGGACCGGATCAAAGTGGGAGTCGCGGCTCTGTTTGCTCCCTCGGGATGCAGCTTCCATCCCTTCTTCATTAAAGGGAATCCAGGAGGAAGAGAGGGGAGAAAAAGGGGGGGATGGGGTGAAGGAAGCTGTTCTTGGAAGTGAATCTCAGCCAATGTCTTTTATTGGCTTTAAATCTGGGGGAAAAAAAGCCTAAAAAATAATACCAAAATTATGGCTTGTTAATTTTGGCGTGGGGGTTTTGGTGAGGATTCCGGAGGGTTTTGTAAGTGTTGGCACCTGGAATGTTTTGGGTGGAATCTCAAGAGGTTTTTGTCCACCTTGTAGCTGTGCTCCTGGCAAAAGTGGGAAATGCTGGTGAGAATCAAGGGAGGCACTGGTAAACATTAAGGGAGGCACTGGTAAAAAATTGAGGGAGGCACTGAAAAATTTAGGGAGAAGAAGGTAGGAATTTAGGGGAAAACTGGTAAAAAAATTAAGGGAGACATTGATAAAAACGTAGGGAGACACAGGTAAGAATTTAGGGAAAAACTGTAAAAAGTTAAGGGAGACACTGATAAAAATGTAGGGAGACACAGATAGAAATTTAGGGACACACTGGTAAAAATTAAGGGAGATGCTAGGAAAAATTAAGGGAGCCACTGGCTAAAATTAAGGGAGGCACAGGTAAAAATTAAAGGAGACAGTTATGAATTAAGAGAGGTAAAAACTGAGTGAGATACTGGTAAAAAGGGGGGACACAGGTAAGAATTTTGGGAGACAGGAGGGCAGGGTTAGGTGGACAGTGGTAAAAATTTATTGAGACACTGGTAAAAATTGTCTCCTCTGTGCAGAGAAAAGGTGCTGATCAATGCTTGTCTTCAAATATTAAAACACAAATAATTTTGGTGTTGTAACTTCTTCCAAAGTGAGTGATGGGAAGGTCTGTACAGTTTGAAACTTGAGTAGAAAATGAGCCAGGTATAAACATGATAGGAAAGGTAAAACCAGGATTTACAGCTGAGAATTCCAGCCATTGGTTGGAAAGGCCACTTAGCAATGCTGGGGCTTTGGTTTTAATTGTGGCTTTAATGAGGAAGATGCTTAAATATATGAATAATGCATTCTGAATTAAACTTAGAAGCAAGTGGAAAATTCTCCAGTGTCATTAAGTGGTGACAAATATTGCAGTGTAAATTTTGCACAGTGCTACCAGTTCCTGGTCCTGATTTTCAGTTGTGGTGGGAGCTGCTCTCTTCTCCAGCTCCTTGTGCCATGGAACCAAAACCACTCCATTGCAAGGTGCAAAAAGTCAATTTTAAGACAAAACAGCACCTGAAAAGAGATTTGAGGCAGACATCCCACCTAGCCCAGCGTGGGGCAGCCCTTGCTCAAGGCTGGCAGGTCTGGTCTTTAATTTGTGGGATTTAAAACAGTTCTTCATATTTTATTTATACTTTTCCCCCCATTAATTGTATTTCCTTTTTTTTTTTTCTCTTTCCCCCCCATTTTTTTTTTTTTTTTTTTTTTTTTTTTTTTTTTTTTTTTTTTTTTTTTTTTTTTCCTGTAAGAAGGAGGGATGGGATTGGGCTGCAGGAATTTTTTTGTTTCCTTCTTCAGCTCTGCTGCAGATTATTTAGGGGTCCACCAATTCATCTTCCTGGTGGGTAACTAACAGTGGCTTCCTGAGAAGAGCTGAGGCCTTGGATGATTTTTGGAGCATGTTGAAGCATTTTAATGCAATAAATGAATAATGTGGGTTGCTAACAAGGCATCCTGTTGCCATCACTAATAGATTTTGATGGGAGCTCTGGGACAATTCGTTTACATCCTGAAAAGTCATTATTTTTCACTGTGGGGTTGTTCTTTAGCCTTGCTTGGAAATATTTCTTTAGGATGGAGATGTTTAATCTGCAGGGTTTTGGGTTTGCCCCAAGATAAACACGATTTTTGTGGAACCCATCCATTATCAATCAATCTTAGGCTGGAGATCCTTCAGCCAACAGAAAATCAACAACAGTTTCTCTCTCTTGGAAAGAGCTGTGATTTTTTGAAGTGGTTACATTTTGAGGGTGATAAGAAAAGCCACAGCCTTCATCCCAGAGCTGCATTCCAGGGAAATGTCTTTTCCTCAGAGCTGGGGAAGTTCTCTGGGAGGAGGTTGCCAATGATGTCAGCAAACATCTTCAGCAGAGGGGATGAGCTCCAGGTTTGGCTGCTTTGGGGCTGTCAGAGCATCCCTGCATGATCTTCCAGCCTGGAGCTGGCCATGAGGACACCCAGGAGAACATTTGTGTCCATCTGTCCGTCCGCTTCTCTTCCTGGCTGTGCAGAGCCAGGATAGTGCCAGAGATCAAAGGGACCTGGGATGAGGACAGGATGTCCTTAAGGCAAAAGGAGGGCAGGGTTAGGTGGGAAATTGGGAAGGAATTCCTGCCTGGGAGGGTGGGCAGGCCCTGGCACAGGGTGCCCAGAGCAGCTGTGGCTGCCCCTGGATCCCTGGCAGTGCCCAAGGCCAGGCTGGACATTGGGGCTTGGAGCAGCCTGGGACAGTGGAAGGTGTTGGGGTGGAATGGGATGAGTTTTAAGGTCCCTTCCAACCCTTCTTGGATTCCATAATCATACTTTCATGCATTTTTTTCTTGTCTATCCATACTTGATTGGAATCTCAACACCAATGTCTTACTATTAGTAGTTATTTACACTGAAACATGAAAACGTTGTGTTTCCATTGTAAATGTAGGTTTAATTAATAATGCTTGATTGCTGATCTTCTTGTCCTTCCAGATTTGATGGGAATTTCAACACCAGTGTCTTACTATTAGTAGTTATTTACACTGAAACATGAAAACGTTGTGTTTCCATTGTAAATGTGGGTTTAATTAATAATGTTTGATTGCTGATCCTCTTGTTGTCCTTCCATATGTGATGCAAATTTCAACTCCGTGTTATTATAAATAATTATTTACACTTAAACATTAAAAAGCTGTGTTTCCATTGCAAACATAGGTTTAATTAATAATGTTTGATTGCTGATCCTGTCATTGTCTTTCCAGATTTGATGGGAATTTCAACACCAACGTTTCCAGAACCATCAGCTGTGATAGACTCTCGACCACTGTCAACAGCAGAGCCTTCAATCCTGGACGTGACTTAAATTCTGGTGAGCAGCACAGTTCTACTTTGGGGTTTTTTCCTTCTGTTGTAGGGTTTTTTCCCCCATTAGACTCAAACATTTCCTTGGCACAGAGAATTTGCATTGATTGCCATAGCAACAAGCTTTTATTTCTCCTTGCAAGTGTCACACTGCTCTTAATTTGAGATTTCATGATTGAAAGCTGATACCTAAAGTAATGCCCTTAGTCTAAGTACTTTATAAAAATGTCATGAAGATTTTATTCCAGCCTACCATGGATAATTTTGTTGTGGTTTCTGCACTTTTTATTTCTTCCTTTTCATTTTTTTTTTCCCAAGGTTTTCTCCTTCCTGGGCCTGTCTGCTTTGGCATCAGCAGTGTCAGCTGCTGCAGGGGCCACACAGGGAAGTTTCTCTGATCTTCTTAGCTGAGTTCAGCTCATGTGATATGCAAAAACTACCAAATATCAGGGTCTCTTAAAATATTTCCTTTCTTTGTCTTGTCAGGGCATTTTCTTGACGTGTTTAAGGACTTAGAAATATGCTTAGAACCAAAATACACACGATTTATCCCTGAAAAATTCAGCTTTTGGGCCTCTGCTACAGCAAGGTTTTCTTCTTTATTTTGCATCCTAATCAGTGTGGATTAATACAGGGATTTCAGCTGGGTTTAGTCAGACTTTGGTCCAGCTCTTCCCTCTGACTTTCCAACTTTTTATGGTGCTCAGTGTTGTAAATTAGAGAGCATTAATAGACTTTGGTTGTGGATTTCATTTTGGGGAGGTGTTGTTTGTTCATTCTTTTGGGGGAACAATGCAGACTTGGGATTTATTTTCTTTTGATTCTCAGAGGTCTTTTGAAATAAAATGCTGATTTATTTTATTAACTTCAGTGAGGAAGTGGCAGCCCTGCCTTCCCACCCTCACCAAATCACAACAAATAGGGGGAAAGACCCCCAAATTTTAATAAACTCCTTTACTGTTTCTCTTCTTACAGCTCTTCTTTCTGGATTTCTAATGAAATATAAAAATGAGCAATCCCCATAGATTATTTTCCATCCCACCCATTGTATCCCACATCTTGGATGCAGGTGCTGGCCAGGCTGATTTCCTGACATGCCATGATTTGTGTGGTGTTTTCCATCCTAAAGCCAGGCACTCTTTGTTCACTCACTGTCATTTGCTGGGCTTTGGTTTTACTCATCTCTTTATTAAAAAAACCAAACCCAAACAACTCATTAAAATAATGTTTAAATCACATGCAGTTGTTAATTAATCAGAATCATTTTTGAAGGCAAGTCTAGAGTCACTGTTGTAAGAGCAAAGCATAGAATGAATCACTTCATGGTTTTTAATTAAATTAAATAAAAATCTTTTCCTACTGCAGAAGTTGGAGGTTAAAAAAGTATTCAAGAAATATTCCTTATTTTTGAGTGATGAAAAGCAAATAAATTGCAGTTTTTTGTAAACATAATTTAAATTTCTGGTTAGAATTCTCAGAGAAATAAAATGAGTGGCTGTTCAAGGTTCCTGCTGTCCTGGCTCAGCAGTGAAGCTCAAGTGCCTCCTCTTCCCTTGCCTCTGGCTTGAAAGATTCCTGATGAAAGGAGGACCTTCAAAACATGGCATTGGCAGGAAAGGGCAGCAGGAGAGGAGAGGGAATTGAGGAAGAGCAGGGATTTATTGACAGCAGACTCTCCTCGGGCTCTCCTTTTACAGAAACAGCCTTGGGGGGAGGTTTTGATTAGGGAGGAAATGTCTGTAGGAGAGAAATGGGGTGGAAAGAGTGGACTGAGGCAGGAAAAGGAGATGGAAATGATTGATTTGAGAAAGAAAAGTTGGTACTGGGTGCACACCAAGTGAAGAGAGAAGTTTTGTGTAGGTGAGGTCCGGGGAATATCCCTGGTCCTTGTATTGAACATCTGGGAGATCAATCACAGATGGGGCTGGGTTGGAAGGACCCTAAATCCCACCCAGTGCCACCCTGCCATGGCAGGGACACCTCCCACTGTCCCAGGCTGCTCCAAGCCCTGTCCTGGCCTGGGACACTGCCAGGGATCCAGGGACAGCCACAGCTGGGATTGGTGACACTTCCACCTTCCCATCCCTGCTCCTGCTCTCAGCCACACCAGCTCCCAGCCCAGGGCTCTGAGTGACCCCTGGGGACACTGCTGGTGTGGGGCTGGACACAGCCATGGCCAGAGCACTGTGGGGCTGCAGGAGCACTGGGGCTCAGGATAAACCAGGTGTGGGAAGTCTTTGGGGTGTTTGTGGGGCTGCAGGAGCACTGGGGCTCAGGATAAAGTAGGTGTGGGAAGTCTTTGGGACGTTTGTGGGGCTGGAGGAACACTGGGGCTCAGGATAAACTAGGTGTGGGAAGTCTTTGGGATGTTTGTGGGGCTGCAGGAGCACTGGGGCCCAGGATAAACTGGGTGTGGGAAGTCTTTGGGGTGTTTGTGGGGCTGCAGGAGCACTGGGGCTCAGGATAAACTAGGTTTGGGAAGTCTTTGGGATGTTTGTGGGGCTGCAGGAGCACTGGGTGTGGGAAGTCTTTGGGGTGTTTGTGTTGTGGGTGTTGCTGATGCCTGTATTCCTTGGGGCTGTGCCCACAGGAATTCATGGGCTGGGATAGAAATGGAGTGGGAAGCAGTTTTGGTTAGAGGGATGGGAGTGCTCCCAGCTGAGGAGATGCTGTCACCTTATAAATGGGGTTTTAAAGTACTAATTGGTGTATCTGTGTCTTAAAACTCTTAATTTAATCTTTCTGTGGGACCACTTGCCTTTGGAGGGGACACTCAGGGCAGAGCCCTTGGTGTGCACAGGAGCCAATTCTCAATAAATCAATCAATACTCAAATTAAACAAAAACCACCTCTGAAAGAAGACAGTGATCAAATACAAAAAGAAATCCCCTAATCCCCTAATTTTCTTTCTTCTCTCATAAGTGTCCTCATGCAGAGCTGGGGAGGAATATCTGTTGCAATTTATTTAGGCTCTACCTCGCCTCACTTATTTCCATGCTTTAAAAACTGTGGGTGTTCTCAGAGTTGTCTTCTGAATGAGTTTCTCATTTCATTCTGAACGTAAAAGGCAAAATTCCCATGAGCATCCCCCCTTTTCCCACGTGAGTTCTGCAGTTTAAATAATCCTGCCTATAAAAAGCTCCTGGCAAAACATAAATTTCAGCTCTGCTCTGCTCGACCTCGAGCTGAGCTCTGGAAATGTTAATCTTGGCCCAGAATAAAAAGTGGGATCGGAGTGGTGGAGTTGGAGGTGTTGGAACGGAATTTGCACCGCAGGCTCCGGCAAAGCCACAGGAACAGAGCCTGGGAGAGCCCCCAGGGACAGCAACCCCAAATTCCACCCTCAGCAAGGTGTTAAGAAGGGGGATGCAGCTCATGAAACTTTCAAATCTGTTTTTTCCTGTATTGTTGGATTTTTTTTTTTTTTTGTTAAAATAAACATTGCTCTTAGGGGAGGGAGAAGGAAATAGATGTGTGTCTTCTCAGCTTTAAAAAAATATCACTTTTAGAATTGTTTTTTCTTGATATTAGGTGGCTTTTAAAATTTTTTTTTAATGGCATGACAAGATTTTGTTTTATCTTGGTTGGAGTTTTGCATCTGGATTACTTTTAGCCATTACTACAAAATAGATAAGGAGAAAGTCTTTATTCTCCAGATGGAGACACAGGCTTTGGGCAGTTAGATGAAGAGATCTGTCCTCACCACTCTGAATAGTCCTTTATTTATTAAATCTTCCCCAGAGCCAGTGCATTATGTTATCAGATTCCTTTGGAGGATTTTTTTTTTTTTTTTGCCTTTTGAGTAAACAGGGAACCAGTAAATCTTTCTCCTTCTCATCCTTCAAAGTGCTGAAATGTCTGTTCCAAGTCACTTTGGCAGAGTGCTCCTCCCCAGAAATATGCAGAGATGGCACCAAATTGCCCAATAAATTTTGTCTGTTTTATTCGAGGTGCTGATCATTTAAAATCTTGGAATCATAAAATATCTGGAGTTGGAAGGGATCATCGAGTCCAGAATGTGGAATATTCCTTAAATTGCTGGTTTTTTAAACTGAGTTAAAATGTTTGGGAGTTATTTGAGCAGAAGAGTTAATATCCCTCCTTCCAAATCCTTTTAGTGGAGGAATCTGGACCCATTCCTTAAAATGAAAAGGTTTTTTACTTCTTTTCCCTTCAGAGTCCCAAGGATTGAGCAGGGCTCTGTCCTGGCCCAGGCCACCAGCAGAATGTTAATTGTGGCTGAGCTGCAGAGCTTTTATTCCTGATGACAACACAGGAGCTGGAATTGGGTTTGGCTTGGAAAATCCTGCATCAGATCTGTCTGGAGAGTCAGGGGATGTCTTCACTTGGACAATAAACACATTTCTTTGTGCTGTTTCTTCACCATGAGGGTTTCTAACGGAGGGACTTGTCAGAGGAGAGCTGAAAATCAAACTTCCCTGGTTTTTGTGGGATGAGATCCGAGGTGGGCAGCTCAGCAAATGAGGAGGGCTGTAAGAAACCCTTTTATAACCAGCAATTATGTTCAGTAGTTCCTTTTTTTTTTTTTTCCCTGACTGTTTGTGCAGTTCTTTGAAGATTAATTAGTTAATGATTTGGCTGTGCTTTGAAGATGTAAAGTGGTATCTAGAAGTGCTAAGTGTTATCATATCGCATTCCCTTTGAAGTTTTATAAACTCTATCACACAGGGCTTTCTTCCTAAAAGTCCTTTTTGCCTTGTGAGATATTTATAATTAGAGAGAATCATCATTTCAAATTCTGTCATGTTAATGCTTCCCAACTTTTCCAGTCTGCAGCAGGATTTGGGGTCAAATATTGCTGCAGGGGAAGTGGAGGGAATAGAGACTTTGGAGTGACTTAAAAATAATAAATATAAAGTAAAAAATAATATGAAGTACTCTTGATACCCTTTAAGGTTTTGAGCCTGCTTTGCTCTCCTGTTAATTCTTGTCTCACAACAGAAAATGAATAAATAATTTTAGTGGGAGCTTAACCCACCACAGCCACCTGATGGGAAGTTGGGCACTTTTATTCCCAGTCTGTGTCCAGAATGAAGGGATCAGCTTTTAATTTGGGTCCTTTGATGGAATAACCTGTCCAGGGGCTGGTTTTCCTGGGAGTAGGAGGTGGGAAAGAACTGCAGGCACTGGGGGGGGTGGAAAGTTTGGGGTAAGTGAGGTTTAGGTTAAAAAAAAATCATCTACTGTGTGTCCTGGCAAGGTGCAAGAATTGAGGGAATATCTGCAAGGCATTCTTGCAGCTTGAGTGGATGGAAAATAAGAATTTGTTTAAAGAGTCTGGATTTTTCAGCCATGGCTTATCTGCAGGGAGATTGTCTGCTGTGGTCATAAGGAAAAGGAAAAAAAAAGGGGGAGAAAAGCAGAGTTAGGATAAAATTGGTGTTCCCTGGGGAGGGTGTTATTGAACTAACACTCGCTGGAGGAAACATGAGCACAACTGTGTGAAAAGGAAGAACAGCAGAGCTTGAGTTTCAAAACCAATTGTTTCATGGGGAAAATGAGCACTTTTCAATCCACAGACTCTCGTGGGGAAATAAATACAGCTCATGGCCTTGCAGGAATGAGAAGTTTATCTTTAATATAGCAAGGATTAAAAAAAAGCCAAAGCCTTTAAATTATAAACTCCTTTATTGTAATGTTGTTGGTAAAATGAGACTGGGCAAGTTATTTCATCCAGGCTTTAACTGAGTGTTCACATGTCAACTTTGAAATTACATTTTTCAAGTTCTGAAACTCAAAACAAAAGCTTCAACACCAGAAATTCAGCCTCTTTATACAAAACAACTTCACCCCCAGAACGATGAAATCCTAGTGGCTGGGCATAAAAAGAAGGATTTCAATGTTTTATAGTCTCATGGCCCTTCTGCCTGCAGGAGGAAGCAGCAGTTCAGAGAAAAACTTGGTTTTGGAGGGGAATGAGGAATTTCTGGTAGTCCTTGGTATCCATCAAGGCAGGGAATTGTTCTCAGGAGAAGCTGCATTTTTGCACAGAGCTCAGCAGTCCCAGCCCAGGATCCCAGTGGGATTTGTAGGCACTGTGGGAAGTGTAAAATACTGTGGCAAAGAGGAGTGGGGAAAGCCCAGGACAGTGGTTTCTGCAGGGTAATTACACTGAGCTGGATGTGGAGAGAGCCAGGCTGGGAAACTTGAGTAAGTGCTAAAGTGTGGAGGATGTGGAACTCAGACTGTCCTCAGTGTGGGTATTTGGGTGTAGAGTGTCTGGCTGAGGTTTGAGCATGCCCTGCAGTCCTTTCCAACCCAAATATTGGCATTTTTGATAGTGAAGGAGATGCAGGAGATGAAACTGGCCCATTTTCAGTGCCAGTCCTGAGGGGATGCTGGAGGGAAATGCTGAGCAAAAGGTGAAGCACTGGAAGTCAGAGCCCCCCTCTGCCAGGTCTTGGAGTTCTGCAATCAAAGGACATGAAAGGAGAAATGGCAAAGAAATATTTTCTTTTATTCATGCATTTTAAGCTGGTGTGATCCACTTTATTTGCTAAAGATTTCAAAGACTCAGATTTTATTTTCAGTCTGCTGCAAGCCCTGAGTGGGAAATAATCCTGTTCTTGCTAATGGGTGGTGCTAAGGGGGTTTGTTTAAAACAGCAGTTTTTAACATAAAGGCTTTTTCCTTTCTGGAAAGGATGTTGACAATGTATTTATTATTACATGAAGATACAGGGGTGTATATATATTATATAAAATTGCCTTAATCTCTTCCTTCCTCACTCTGGCCTTGCCTTCCCGGGACCTGGGTGTACTTCAGAGAGTCAGGAGCTGTCATCACATATTAAAACAAAATCTGTCAAGTCCAGTGTTGAGTTTCCAGGAGACTTGAACTGTTTGCAAATCAGTGAAGTTTTACCAGTGAGTTTTACCCATCCTCAGCAGAGCAGTCTGTGTTTCATGCTGGGCCCTGCTTGTTCTTCTCCAAGCACCACGAGAGAAGCCCTGAGTAACAAAACCTCCGAGTCTGGGCTGCCTTTGTAACTCTGCTTCATTTTCCCTTTCCTCCCTGCAGTCCTTGCTGATAACCTGAAGTCTAACCCAGGAATTAAGTGGCAATATTTCAGCTCAGAAGAAGGGATTTTCACCGTGTTCCCAGCCCACAAGTTCCGGTGCAAAGGCAGCTACGAACACCGCAGCAGGTAGGATTTGCCTCCTTCCAATTTCCTGGGAAAAGCATTGATGTTGGATTCTCAAGCCCTTGGTTTCCTTCGGTGTTGTCCTTTGCCAAGCTGACAACATTCATGAGCGACTTCTAATGGAGTCCCTTGGGTTTTCTTAGGGTCGTTTTTTAAAGCACCACTTTTCACTTCTAAGAAACTCAACTAAAATTCCAGACAGGTTCCTCACCTCTCCCAAATTAAATCAGCTGTAAACAGCAGTGACTTGGAAGTTGTAGGTCAGCCTGCAGGCAAAAATCTGACTTAACATTTGACTCATACTTGACCCCTGTTAATAAAGCAGCAAACACACATTGTGCTGATTTGGCAGGTGCATCACTTTGGGGAGGGAAGGGAAGGATGAGAGACTGGGAAAGGCACACAGGTAGGAGCATCTGTCCCCAGGTTCAGGTGGCACATCATGGATAGTAGGGAAGCAGCAGTGAAAATTTCCTTCCACTTAAATAAAAATAAAGCATCAGCTGCTGGCAGGGTTTTCTGCAAAGGGATTTCTGTTCTCTAGACATGAAGCCAAGAATTGGAGGTCCAGTATTTTTTCCTGCTTTTTCTGTCAGTACCATGGGATTGATGAAGGCTCAAGGGTGGGAAGGTGCAGTGGCTTTAATATCTCTGGTCACACATGAATGAATTGTACCAGTTAATCAGTCTGTGCAGGAGAAGCAGCAGCACATCCAGGAACCTTTTGGGGACACTAAGGAGGGTTTGGTTTCCTGTCAGGGTTGAGCAATCAAAAGTTCACTGATGGTATCTTCAGTGTGTCATCAAAGCACAAAGGTCTGAGCTTGACTGAATTTCTGGGGCCTTGGAAAGGTGTGGTCAGAAGAGGTGAGAGCTGGGGGTGCCCCAGTCCTGCTCAGAATTTCTACACTAAAACCATCACTGATTTTATCCAAATCACTTAGTCTGGGTCATAGTTCCTCTGTGGCTAAATCAGGGGTATCTTTCTGGTAATATTTACTTCAGAGGGTAGTTTGGGTGAATTAATTAGTTAATGCTTCAGTGCTTTGAAGATCAAAGGCCCTGTTTTAGTTGCAGGTATTAATCCAGGGCAGAGCTGCAGGCTGTTTCACAGTAAAGAACTGATTTGTGCCAGTTGTTTACTGCAGTGCCTTGTCTCAAATCTTCTGCATTTCCTTTCCTCCTAATAAGATTTGTGTGTCTGCCTTTGATATAATAAAATCTAGATCCCAAAACCCTCACTTGACTGTAACTAGTTTTGTGTCTGGACTAAAGAGGAAAGAGAAAACTTGCAATTTTATTTTGATCCTTCCTCGGTGCTGAGGAGCTTCCTAATTTATTCCAGGTTGAAACCTTGGCTTGAGAGCTTGTGAACTCTTTGACACATCTCTCAGTATTGATCTGGATCTGAAAACACTTCCCTGAAAATAAGTTTTTTGGTGTTAGCACAGACACATGGCAGCACTGGGAGTCCTCACTGGTGTTAGCTCACTTTGGGATGTGAAACTGGGCAGATCCAAGGGCTTGTGGAGCATGACCCGGGTGAGAGTCATCCCAGGGCACCCTGCCTTGGCCAGGAGCCTTCTTACAACAACCCAAACACCCTGGGCTCATCAACTCCCTGCAGCTGCACAGGTTTTTACTTGCCATGGCCCCAGCACATCCCCATTATTGCACTCAGTTCACGTGTGGGTGAAGTTCCCAGCAGCCAGGATTTACCAGGAGGCATTTCTTGCTTCATTCAAACCTTGGTGTGAACTGCTGCAGTGATCCCAAACGCTGCTGTGTAAGCAACAGGGTTTATTCCTGAAAGCTCTTGCTGTGACAGAGAGAGAAGAGCCTGGTTTGGGTTAAAAAATTCAGAGAGTGAGGGGCACTTCTGCATGTTCAGCTTCTCAGCTGGCCTTTCCTGGTGCATGCTTTAATAAGGGAAAAAAAATCCTGCTATAATTGTTTCTTGTATATAAATTCCTGTATCATTTTCCTCCATAGTTTCTTCCTGGTGGTTTTCTTGGGTGTTTTAATTCCTGCCTATTTCAGTGGAGGTGCCTGCTGATGGTGGTTTGGGTTTTGTCCCTCCCCAGGCCCGTCTACGTCTCCACCGTTCGCCCTCAGTCCAAGCACATCGTGGTCATCGTGGACCACGGGGCCTCTGTCACAGAGACACAGCTCCAGATTGCCAAGGATGCTGCCCAGGTGATCCTCAGCTCCATAGATGAGCACGACAAGGTGAGGTTCCTCCTGGCAGGGAGCAGCTTTCCCTGGGTCTTTGTGGTGTTTTCAGCCCGTGGGCTCCAGTGGATTTGGGAGCTGCCTCTGAAGGGTCACAGAGCCTTGAGCTCTCTCTTGGAGCTTTCCTGCTGCAGGGGAAACATTTGGGGGTCTGCAGGCTGGGAAAAATGTGATCTAAGGCAAGATCTTGTACCTGAGCAATCTCTAAAGGTTCCTCCATCTCAGCAGATATTTCAGAACCATGCCCCAAACACAACTCCTTCTCACGTCCTGAACTGCTCTGAGCGACTCATTTCACCTCTGAGCCTGTTTTTGTCCTGTGAAAGTGGAAATTATTTATCCTGCTGCAGTACTGGGGTGAGCTGAAGCATAATTGGTGTTTGGAAGATTCACAGATGATTATGGGACCAACAAAGGGCTGAGAAATCTGGGTTTGATTTCTTGCTCTGCCACTGGTACTCATTTGACAGTGAGCAAGTCACTTAACCTGTAATTTTTGACAGACAACCACAGATTCATAAAGTGCTTCTGTAAAAAGTCTCCAGTTTGGGTCTTTACTTTTAGTAACTCTCTAGTGGTGACACCTTGATCGGTCTCTCTGCTTGGGTTTTCTTTTGTGAGTAGGAAGAGTTTCAGTTAAATCAAATTGAAGAGATGATAATCTTTGCCTTAAGTCTTGTCATGAATAGTAGGAGAAAACCACTTGTAACTTGGTGCTTTTAGAGAGATTGAATATGGTAATCTTACAGTTCATCAGGATTAATAGCACTTAAATTTAAGTGTCAGAAGGGTTTGTGTTAATACAGAGAATACATTTAAGACACGGATTCCTTGGTCAGTAGCTGAGTGGTTACAGAACCTGTTACACGGGTATCTAAGTGCTGCTTAATTCTGTGACTGTCTTGCCTCATTCTTGCTCCCTAATGAAGTTTGTCACTCAATTAATGGGCCTGGTGTGTTAGATGTCATTAAGGCATAGTGCTAACACTTGCATTAACTTATTTACAGGAAAAGCTGATGTCAGAGTCACCTTGCTTTGACTGAAACATTAAAACAACAAAAAGCTTTGCTGGGAGCAGTCCTTAGAGGGGTTGTTTATTTTTGTTTTTACATTTCTCTGTGCACTCCACTTTTCTCTGGGCTCTCCAGGCTTTCCTGGAAATGCTCTCTGCTGATTTCCCTGTCAGTCCTCCCTGGCTCACTCAGGCTCTGCCCAGAGCAGTGCATCAACCATGGTGAGGGAGCAGAGAAACAAAGACCCAAAATCTCTTTTCCTCGAACTCCCCATCATCCTTTTAAAACCTGACAGATCTGTACCTCAGGAATTTCATTCCCCCCAATCCAGCTGTACCCCCAGGGGATCCCTGAGCTGCCTTCTCCCTGTGCTGTGTGTGTGTGTGTGAGGATCCCTGCAGGGGAGGCCATCCCAGGGCATCTCTTCCCGCTCAGATCTCGGTGCTGACGGCGGCGGAGGCGGTGAGGACGTGCTCCCTGGACCAGTGCTACAAGACCTTCCTGTCCCCTGCCACCAGTGAGACCAAGAGGAAGATGTCCACCTTTGTCAGCAGCATCAAGGCATCTGACAGCTCCACACAGCACGCCCTGGGATTCCAGAAGGCTTTCCAGCTCCTCAGGAACACCAACAACGGCACCAGGCTCCAAGGAAGTAAGCCAGCCTCTTGTGCAAGCCTGAGCATCTCAGGGCTGTGTTTTCAGCCTCTGTTTTCTTGTTTCACATTCTCACTTTGGCAGAGGCCAAGGGAGTGGAGTGTGTTGCATGTGAACAAAAATGTGCCCTGTCCCCTGTTTTTATTTAAAGGAGCATTTCCTTGGGCTGCAGTCCACGTGGGGGACTGTTGGATGTGTCCATTCCCTTCTCATTTGTGACATTTGCTGCCTTGCCTTTCTTTTGAACTAAAAGGGGAAAATGTAGGATTGATCTGTCTGATAGCTGAGATATTTCCCCAGTCTGCATGGAGAGAGGGCAGGGGACTTTTCCAGGAAGATTGCAGCTTCTGCAGGTTCATTTAATGATTGCTGGCACATTTGCATATGGATAATGTCCCTTACTGGGATCCTGGGGAAGTGGCCCTTGCTTCCCAGGGAAATGGGGCTTTTGAAAATACCAATGATGGGTGATATTTTGTGGAACACAAAGAGGTCCTGGCTAAATTTTCCTTCATCTCAGAATCCCCCCCTGAACTCTGCATACTCATTATGAGCTTTATCCTTCCCCTTCCCAAGACTGGGATTTCTCGGGGTTTTTTTTTTTTTTTTGTAATGAGGATGTGGAAAGACACAGAAAAGATGGATGTGGAACTGAGTGGCAGATTTGCTTGCCAGGAAGCCTTGCAAGGCAAATTCTGTGCTCTGAGTGCTCCTTGGATTGGAGTAACAGTGGCAATTGCCATGGCAAGGTGGAGAGAACAGCCCATCTCCATTGGGATACTCAGATTGTGGAGCACAATTCCCACACCCTGGGCCTGTGCCTGCTCCAGTGAGAGCAGATCCTCCAGTGTCCCAAAGGGCACCAGCTCAGAGGCTGTGCAGAAGCAGAGAGAGAGGAAAAGTCTTCCAGGAATTGAAGTGTTTTGGAAAGAATGAGGAAATACCCTCACATTCTGTGCCTTTCCTTGGGTTTATGGAATGATGCTTTTGCTACCAAAGGTTCAGGCAGTTCCTGAGCTTCAGGCCATTGGCACAGGGAGACTTTGTGGGACTGGACAAAGGATAAGCTTGGCAAGGGCAGGATTTTGCCATCCTCTGGCAAAATGCAAAATAAACAATGCAATGCTGCTGCAGCTGGCTGGGATATGATGAATTTGTCATCAGGAGTTATTCCAAGAACATCAGCTGAGGAGTCTTGGAGCATCCTCCTGTGTATTCCTCATTCCTGGAAGTTAAGGCCAGCTAGGACAGGGCTTGGAGCAAGCTGGGATAGTGGGAGGTGTCCCTGCCCATGGCAGGGGTGGGATGAGATGGGCTTTAAGGTCCCTCCCAACCCAAACCAGTCCAGGATTCCATGATTTTATGTTTGGCACTGTTTTGTATTAGGATTAGACGTTTTGTCATATTCATATTTCACTAGGTTTCATATCAAACAACTGCTTTAGGGTACAAGCACAGAAAGTTAAAATGCAAGTGCTTTGGATTTAGGTTTTCTCTACATGTGGAAGATTTTGAAGATCTAACATGTTTATAACGAATTTCAGAATTCCTGGGGTGAGACACAATAGGTTTGAGAAGAGGATGTTTATAAAACACGTCTCATTTTCTTGTAAATAATCTTTTCATCTTTTTTAAAAAAAGAAAAAGAAAAACAAAAATCCTTCATTTCACTGTTAATTTTCTAACTTCCTGTTCCCAGAGAACAATGTGTGGGTGTGTCAGGGAAGCTGTTGAGATACAGCCTCAATCCCAAATTCACACTGGCAAAGCCAGAAGGGAACTGCTGGTGTGAGATGGGAGAACTGTGCTGCTAAACACATCTGGATTTTCTGCTTCAGTTCCTGCTGCAGCCCTGCTCAGCAGATCCTCATCCCAAAGGGTGACAAAATGCTCCAAAAGTTGCTTGCTGTGGTCTCTCATGCAGATTTAGGACTGGTTCTTCTTACTCCATTTAGGCTGCAGATAGAATATCTCTGCTGCAGCCTAGGAAACACAGCCACAATTTTCCTTAAACTCCACCCAAAGCTCCTTTAGTACCTGGCTTTGCTTTTTCCCCTACTTTTAGCCCTTACAAAAAACTAAGGCAGAAATTCCCCCATGTTAACAGCTCCTCCTGTTTGTGTCAAAATCCAGTTCTGTCTGAAATTCTGGTCAAGTCATGAGGACAAAATGTGCAATTCAAAGCATTGATACCTGTTTAATAAACCAGAAAATATTTAATAAACCTATTTAATTAGCAGCAAATCCAGAAAGTTGGGAGGTGACCATGTCAGCCTGGTGCTCTGGATTACGTGTGGATGATCCTGATCCTGTGCTCATTATAAACACAAACCACTCTCAATACTGAGATCAATGGGATGGAACAGGTTGGGGAGTAAGCACAGGGCTGTGAATTGTTGTGTTCAAAGGCTTTGGGGCAGGATTTTGGCCAGGATCATCCTCAGCCTGAAAAATGTGTTCCAGGGAAAGTGTGAGGGTCCAGGTCACATTGCCAGGCTTTCTGCTCTGCCCTGCTCCAGGGGAAAGCATCCTGTGCAGCTCTGGGCCTTAGGATTGCAGGATGGAAGGAGAACACGGGGCAGGAGATGAAAAGTGCAGGTTTTAACCTTGTGGAGCCTTTTCCATGGAATTGGAACAGCTGCTCCAGGTGCTGGATCTGTGTGCTCCTGTCAAGCTCCTCAGCCTGGAGGTGAGAAGGATCCAGGGACACCTCAGTGCCTAAAGGGCTCCAGCAGAGCTGGAGAAGGACTTTGGACCAGGGATGGAGTGGCAGGACACAGGGAATGGCTTTCTGCTGCTAGTGGAAGGGATAGATGGGATGTTGGGAAGGAATTGCTCCTTGGGAGGGTGCCCAGAAAAGGTGTGGCTGTCTCTGGATCCCTGGCAGTGCCCAAGGCCAGGCTGGACACTGGGGCTTGGAGCAGCCTGGGGTGGTGGAAGGTGGGATTGAATGGAGCTTAAGGTCCCTTCCAACCCAAACCATCCCAAGACTCCAGAACCAGAAGGTGCCCGTGGGCTTTGCTCAGGAGAGTCCTGGGTGGCCAACAGGCACCAAAGCAAAGAGAAGTTTGGAAAGTGCCAGGAGTGAAACTTTACCACCAAAGGCTGGAATGCATGTGGCTGCAGTGTGTTTATCCCCTGGAGGTGCTGTGGATCCCTGGATGAAGCAGCTGTGAGCAGATTCCAGGGCTCTCTCAGCACCAGCCCAGTTAAAAAGCTGATGCACGTTGTGCTGTGTCTGTGATTGTGTTTTAGATACTGACATGGTCATCATTTATCTCTCGGCTGGGATCACATCAAAAGACTCCTCAGAAGATGATAAAAAAGCCACTCTGCGTGTCATCAACGAAGAAAACAGCTTCCTCAATAACTCAGTGATGATCCTCACTTATGCCCTCATGAATGGTGAGAGATGCTTGTCATTTCCAGCCCATAAAATTCCCTTTCCTGGCACAGCACAGCTCGTTTAAGCTCATTCCAGGGTAATTCCAGGCCTTACTGGGAGCAGTTTGTTGATGGATTTTGGCATATTTAATCCAGAAGCTGCATCCAGATGTTGTTACTTTGTTGTTTATAACTGTGCCACTCTATCCTTGTGTGTATCCCAGTGCAGCTGCAGGGATATAAAACATTTTGGCCTGGATTGTCCAGACTGAGTTAAAATTTGTTAATTATTGTAACTGCAAACCTTGCTGGGGGCTTCCAGGGGCAGCAGACTGGGACTAAGTGTGATTTCATCAGCCAGGGAGATCAAACCGAGTCTGAAATGCTTTGATAACCTGGGAACCAACCTGAGAGTGAAGTTAAAGATGAAGATCACCCACCCATCTTCCAAAAAAAAACATTTTTGGCACGAAGGCAGTTTGTTGTATTACTGAAAATAACCAAGGAAATGAACACTTAACCTAATGTACGATTTGGTTGTAAATTTCAATCCTCACTTGAGACTGAGGCATGCAAAAGGTTTTGATTTGTGACTTGAGTGAAGTTGTGAGAGTGGAATGACTCAGCTGGAGAACAAAGCCTGTTATCTCCCAGGGCAGAGGATTCCTCCTGGTCCTGCCTGTGGGCGAGCCACCGTGGAGAACAAAGAGCTGTCCCGTGGATTTATGGGGCACACAACTCTTTGTTCCAAGGGCTTTGTTTCAAGCAAGGATGTGAACAGCATGGCAAATCTTTGCACTGTGCAAACAGTAGCAGAGAGGCAATCTCATTAAATTGGGTGTTGGGTGATTAATTTTCCTCAAACCAATCTTTAAGCGCTTAAAGATGAATATAGAATTTTCAGTCCTGCCATGGAGAGTGTAGGGATGATTCCTTCAGAGCAGGATGCAGAATGAAGGACTCATCCTGTGGGATGGGAATGAAGCCTGTTCTGACCTTTCCTGCTGGTGTTCGTGCAGAGGGGGTGACGGGGCTGAAGGAGCTGGCGTTCCTGCGGGACCTGGCCGAGCAGAACTGGGCCAAGTACGGCGTGGCCGAGCGCGGGGCGCTCCCCGCCACCAAGGGCAGCATGATGGTCCTCAACCAGCTCAGCAACCTGGAGACCACCGTGGGCAGGTTCTACACAAACCTGCCCAACAGGATGATCGACGAGGCCGTGTTCAGCCTGCCCTTCTCTGACGAGATGGGGGACGGTGAGTGCTGGCTTCGGGTGTGAAACCATCGGCGGTCAGGTTCTCTTCACTTTCATATCCCCAAATGCTCTCTAAGCCTACAAGGATTCGGGTTCCAAGCCTTGTTGTCTGCAGATTTTCATCTGCAGAGGGTTTAGTTGTGGCAAAAGTGGTGACAAGGCATGGAGTCGACAGATTTAGTTTGGGTTCTTGCGGTGAAGTTTGTTCCTGTGTGTAAGTACGTACGTAAAATCCGTAATTTAATCCGGGGAGAGAAATTCTTTGTACTGGAGGGAAATAGGTTGGAATGGCAGCCCTGTGTAAGAGCAGGATAAAAGCAGCCATGCAAATGGCACAAGGAAAGATTGTTAATTATTGTTAATTGATGTTAATTATTGTCCCAAGCTGGCCACCCTCAGCCCTTCTTTGGCTTCAGCACACCTGGACTGTCCTGAGACCCAAACTAAATTTAAGGCTGTTCTGAGCAAATCTGAGTCTGAGCTTTTGCTCCTTCCTTCATTCCCTCCCTCAGTGATTAAACTCTGATATTGCTCTCTCCCAAAGCCTTATTCACTGGAAAATGTGAGCAACAAAGGATTGGGAATGGTGCAATGGAGAGGTTTGCCTTTACATGCATTTCACAGTGCACTTAAAGGCTTGTACATGCAAATGAATTTTATACTGGGGTCAGGGAAGAGCTACTGAATTTCCAAACGGTGGTGGAGAAAATAGGAGCAAGAAGGTGTTGCAGAGTTCTCACCTCAGGGATGAGATGAATCCCAAAGTGTTGGGTAATTATGGATATGATTCCCAGCACAGTGGCAATGCTGGGGTTTAGTTTAGCAAAGATTTAACACTCTGATTATGCATTAGATGAGCAGCAATTCATCCCAACTTTCGCTTTACAAGGACAAATCAACTTCCTTTTCGATCCTATTTTTAATGCCCTAAATGCTGTTAAAGGAAGAAAGCACTTCATTGGCTTCTCACACAAATTTATTTCTTATCTATAAGGAACCCACTTGGAGACTGACAACCCCCCAAACATCAATTGTGGTGTGTGTTCTAATAAATTGATTAATAAACTTCAGGTCACTATCAGAAACACAAATTAACTAATTAGGGAGAGTGCCTGACTACAGCCAGACACCACAGAAACCCTGCTGAGCTTCCCTGGCCATACTCCAGCATGGAATAGATATAAAATTTAATTGTGTAACATCTCAAAATAATAACCAGATGATATTTCTGATGGTTTTATGGTGTTTCTCTCCCTGCAAGGCCTGATAATGACTGTCAGTAAACCCTGTTACTTTGGGAACCTCCTGCTGGGAATTGTTGGAGTAGATGTCAACCTTGCCTATATCTTGGAAGATGTCACCTATTACCAGGACTCCTTGGGATCCTACACCTTCCTCATTGATAATAAAGGTAATTTTGACTCAGATAATCTCCTCCAGTTCCACTGAGCTTTTGAACCACCAATTCTGAATTCTCTGAACAGTCTCTAAGTAATGAATGATAATATTTATTAAAAGTTTAATTGCATGTTGTTGGTTAGTTTTGCCTGAATGTTGCTGGGGATTTTAGGTGAACTCATGACTTGAAACTTCTATCCTGGAGTCCTGATTTGGAAACCCTTGCTGTGGGGATTTCCTACACCTGTGACATCCTAGATTTTCCAGGAAAGAGGGAAAACTGATGTTAATGTGTCTGTCCAGCTCTTTTCCTCTGATCCAGCTTATTTTTATTGCTGAATTTTTCAAGCTGCTTTTCCTTTGCAACCCCTTTGACGAGGAGATTGTTTAGTCACTGCCCTCTTTGCCAAAATCCTATATAATTACTGTACATTCTGTCTATCCTAGGCTCAGTTCTGTACTGCATTCCACATTTGGGGCTGTGTGTTGGTTTTTTAGGATACACTCTGATGCACCCCTCCCTGACCAGGCCCTACCTGCTGTCTGAGCCTCCCCTGCACACAGACATCATCCACTATGAGAACATTCCCAAATTTGAGCTGGTGCGCCAGAACATCCTCAGGTAAGGAATGGGGTGCAGCTCCCAAATGAGCACCACTGGGAGTGTTCCTAGAGGAATTTTAAGAGTATATAAGGTAAAATCCTTTTTCCTACAATATCTGGATGCTTGGATGGGGTTGGTTTTTCCCCATTAACAATTCTGGTTTGATTTTTCCTCTTCTTTTTTTTCAATTGTTATTTGTTATGCTGTGTTTCCCAGCTGATCTGGGGAATATTCCTTCTAATCTGTCTCTTCCCTGACAGAAGATTTGCCACTATTCGGTCTGGATCTTTCATTATCTTTGCCTAATCTGAGAATTTTTAAACTCAAAATGTGGGGGTACACAAATGCATTTTCAGCACACACACGCTTTCCTTCACCAAGCACAAATAACAGATAATTCCTTCAGTTCTTATGATAATTATATAAACACACAATAGAAGGATTTTGCTGAAGTCCTAACAATTTTGCTCAGTGTTTAATAAACTGCTGGATGTTTTATCTGCCACTGCAGCATTCCCTTGGGCAGCCAGATCATCACAGTTCCTGTGAACTCCTCGCTGTCCTGGCACGTCAACAAGCTGAGGGAGATTGGGAAAGAAGCCTACAATGTCAGCTATGCCTGGAAAATGGTAAGGAAAACAAGTGTGGGATGGCACAGAGGGAATTAATTCATGGCTCTGCTACTGGGGTTCCTTCAGTTTGGGAGCATCTGATCACTAATCTCAACCCAGGGATTAAAATGGAATCTGAGGTTAAATAATCCAGGTGAATTCACCAGTGCCAGCAATAATGGGCTGCTTTGTGCCAGCAAACTCAGGAAGGTACTTGTGGATCATTTCACAGTTTTAAATTAAATCCAACCTAAAGGATTAAGCTGAGCAGTTTTAAGAGATTAAATCTGTCATTGTTTAACAGAAGTTCACACAGAGAGGTGTCTGGAGCTGATTTTTTAGGATTGTAATGCTGCATTTAATATCAAACTCCCTTTGCAGAGCAGCTGGGACACTCCAAGGTTTGCTGGTCTGGTGTAATTTAAAATACCCAAACCACTAAAACATGTGGCACATGCATGCAATTAAGAGTGGAAATAATAAAATCTTGCATTTGGGAGTTAATTTGTCTGTACTCTCCATAAAGCTAACAGCAGTGTGTGTCCAGCAACTGGAAACCTGCAGCCTCTCCTCTGTTAATGACAAAAAATATCCATGAAGTGGTGTTAGAATTAGAAATTATTGCTAATTGGGCAACAAAATGAAAGAATGAAAATCTTGTTTGGTTTTCAGGGAAAAAAAAAGATTGCAGTATTTTTATTTTCTGTGTTAACTGTGCAAAATGGTTTTTGTAGACCTCAGTGGCTCCAACACAGAGAAATTCTGTCCATGCTCCACATTTTGCTTCTGTCTGGTGTTTTGCAGGTGCAGGACACATCCTTCATCCTGTGTGTGGTGGTGATCCAGCCCGAAATTCCCGTGAAGCAGCTGAAGAACCTCAACACTGTCCCCAGCAGCAAACTGCTGTACCACAGGCTGGACCTGCTGGGCCAGCCCAACGCCTGCCTGCACTTCAAGCAGTTGGCCACCCTGGGTGAGGGCCTGTCCTGGCCACCTCAGGGACACAGGAGCAGCCAGGAAAAACCTCCAGGATCCAGTCCCAGCTGTGCCCAGTCCCCACCTGGTCACCAGCACAGGATTTCCTTGGGCATCTCCAGGGATGGGGACTCCAAATCTCCCAGGGCAGTTCCAGTGCCTGAGCACCTTTTCCATGAGGAAATTCCTGCTGCTGTCCAAGCTGAGCCTCCCCTGGCACAGCCACACCTCCTGTGTGTTTCTGTAGAGTGGCAGCACAAAGCAAAGCTCTTCTCACAAAACATGGGAAATACTCTTCCCTTGAGAAGCTTTTATTTCCAGGGCTGATTTTCTGATCAGCTTTTATCTTCTCACAGCTCTCCTTGGTCACAGGGAGCTGCTCAGTGCTGAGCTCCCACAGAATCACAGCAGAGCCTGAGCTGGATCCCACAGGGATCATCCAGCCCAGCTCCTGAGTGAGGGGCCCGTGCAGGGATTGAATCCATAACTTTGTCATCATCAGCACAGGGTTTTAACCAAGAAATTTACTTCTGGCAGGGTGAATGGGTGGGGCTGCTCACCAGGGTGGGAGATGAATGCCCTGGGAGTCCAGCAGGGTCCCTGGCAGTGCAGGGGGAGAGCAGAAGTGTCCCAGCAAGCTCAGAACAAGTCCTCTCCTGGCTCTGAAGCTCCTCCCTGAGCAGTAACAGAGTAGGATGAGCTCCCAGCCACTTGTGCAGGACTCTGCTGCTCCTCTGCTTTGGATTCATGGAAGTTTCTCACTGCCAGAAGCAGTGAATACCTTCAGAGTCAGGAGTTGAGCCTTTTGGGGAGAAAGAGAACCTCAGTGCTCTGATGGTCTCCAGACCCTCCTCACCTGACTCCAAATTCTCAGGGTTTGATGGGCTGAAGTGGTTCTGCTCTTCCTGACTGATTTCAAACATTTCTGGGAGAAAGAGAGAATCTCCATGGCAGTTCCAGTGTCTGGGAAGGATGGAGAACCTAAACCCCAGAAATACCCCAAGAACAGAGGGGTTTTACAGAAACATCTTACAGGATGCAAGCTGTCATATTTAGGGATAACCTTGGGAGGTCCCTAAAATCTGTACTGTAAGAGGTTCTGGATTAAATCCTTCTGCTTGTAGCAGGGTTTGGAGGTCTCATGCTGGATTAGTTAGGCACAGTTGTGAAATTTTTCTTAGCTCTTTGTAGCCCTGCAGAATAACTCAGTGAGATCAGGCTGGAGGAGGGACCTGACAGACCTCTGGAAATTGCTTTGCCAGTTGTTTAAAACACAGGGATTCTTTTTTTTTTCTTTAATGTGGTGCTTAATCTTGATTATCTTATATCCAGAGAGATAGAAATGTTGAACAACCCAAAAGTGCAGCATTAAGCTGTCAAGTGGAAAAACTTCATGGAAGAAAAATCAGAATATTTGCTCTGGGAAGCAGATGAAGGACTGGAAGTTTGGAAGTGGGGACTGCAGCACATGTGTGGGGATGTGTTTGAGAGGAATGTGTCTAAAAACAGAAGGCTTCACATACTGCACTGCAGTTTTTCCTCTGGAGACCATTCCACACAGGGAATTTGAGTTCCATGGGTCACATCCTCAGAAAAGATCTCCTCCACCCTGCATCATCATAATCATTTCTCTTTTTTAAAAACAAAAGGCTGGCTGGTTTTGCAGATTTTGCATGATGAAAGTTGACTTTTGAGCTTGTTCTGAAGATCATTCCAGACAGCTGCACTTTTATTGGGGAGCTCCTCTTCTGCACTTGGGATTCTCCAGATGTTCATTCTCTGGAACAGAAAACACTCATTTTCATTTCCCTCTGGGATATCTAACCTAAACAGGCGTACTTAATTTCTTCTTTAGCCCATCATCTTTTCTTAAGGGAAAGCAGCTTCTGTAATCTCACAAAAAGCAGCAATTCAGAAATTATTGAGGCTTTGGGAGCAAGGGCATTAGGTACCAAACAACACATGGAGATCAGAGGAGGGGGCTGATGCTGATTTCTGTGTTTTGTAAGCAAGAAGGGGAAGAGTTCATGTGCAGCCTGTGGTTAGGAGGAAACTATGCTGGGAAGTGCTCTGGGATGGGTGGAAAATGCCTTCCCTGCCAGTCCAGAGTGTCCTGCAGGAGCTGGGCACTTTGTGTGCTGAGGTGTGGGAGAGTGAGGAGAGCAGCAGGGTCACTGCTGCCACAAGGACAGCACAGGGTCACCACAGCACGTGGTACAAACACCCCTGGAACCCCTGCTGCTGTGTTTGCAGCCCCACAGGGATGGTACAAACACCCTCAACCCCTGAAACCCCTGCCCCCCAGTGATGGTACAATCGCTCTCAGCACCTAAAACCCCTGCTGTTGTGTTTATAGCCCCACAGGGATGGTACAAACACCCTCAACCCCTGAAACCCCTGCCCCCCAGTGATGGTACAATCGCTCTCAGCACCTAAAACCCCTGCTGTTGTGTTTATAGCCCCACAGGGATGGTACAAACACCCTCAACCCCTGAAACCCCTGCCCCCCAGTGATGGTACAATCGCTCTCAGCACCTAAAACCCCTGCTGTTGTGTTTATAGCCCCACAGGGATGGTACAAACACCCTCAACCCCTGAAACCCCTGCCCCCCAGTGATGGTACAATCGCTCTCAGCACCTAAAACCCCTGCTGTTGTGTTTATAGCCCCACAGGGATGGTACAAACACCCTCAACCCCTGAAACCCCTGCCCCCCAGTGATGGTACAATCGCTCTCAGCACCTAAAACCCCTGCTGTTGTGTTTATAGCCCCACAGGGATGGTACAAACACCCTCAACCCCTGAAACCCCTGCCCCCCAGTGATGGTACAATCGCTCTCAGCACCTAAAACCCCTGCTGTTGTGTTTATAGCCCCACAGGGATGGTACAAACACCCTCAACCCCTGAAACCCCTGCCCCCCAGTGATGGTACAATCGCTCTCAGCACCTAAAACCCCTGCTGTTGTGTTTATAGCCCCACAGGGATGGTACAAACACCCTCAACCCCTGAAACCCCTGCCCCCCAGTGATGGTACAATCGCTCTCAGCACCTAAAACCCCTGCTGTTGTGTTTATAGCCCCACAGGGATGGTACAAACACCCTCAACCCCTGAAACCCCTGCCCCCCAGTGATGGTACAATCGCTCTCAGCACCTAAAACCCCTGCTGTTGTGTTTATAGCCCCACAGGGATGGTACAAACACCCTCAACCCCTGAAACCCCTGCCCCCCAGTGATGGTACAATCGCTCTCAGCACCTAAAACCCCTGCTGTTGTGTTTATAGCCCCACAGGGATGGTACAAACACCCTCAACCCCTGAAACCCCTGCCCCCCAGTGATGGTACAAACGCTCTCAGCACCTAAAATCCCTGCTGTTGTGTTTGCAGAGAGCCCCACAGGGATGGTACAAACACCCTCAGCACTGACCATACTGAAAGCCCTGCTGTTGTTGTGTTTGCAGAGAGCCCCACAGTGATGCTGTCTGCAGGCAGCTTCTCCTCCCCGTACGAGCACCTGAGCCAGCCCGAGACCAAGCGCATGGTGGAGCACTACACGGCTTACCTGAGCGACAACACTCGCCTCATCGCCAACCCCGGCCTCAAGGTGAGCCCTGCGCCCTGGGCCTGCCTCCTGCTGGAGTCCAGGAACAGGGAAAAACCCTCAGACTGCCCTGGGGGGGCTGAGACCCCAGCTGGGACCCCAGGAAAGCTTTGCCTGTGACCTCAGTCCATGGGAAAAACTCCTCACGCTGAGAGGGTGAATTAAGAGCAGCAAAGATTAGAAAGAAGTAGTTGTTTAGTTTGTCACAGGGTGAAAATTTAGAGTTTTGGGATTCTAACATAAAGATAGATGAAAGCAAGATGGAGGTTTTGGGGTGGTGTCTTAGGCCCTCCTTCTTCTTCTGCTCCATTTTCTGCTGTGATGGTGGCACAAAGACATTGGTGAGGTAAATTTGATGTAGAAATTGTGTGTTTAGAACAGGTGATAATTGTTAGTGCAGAATTGTAAATATGGTACCTTCTGTGAGTTAATTGGGCAAAAAGTGCATACAAGACCTGGAGTTGGGTGTCTCGTGGTCCTTGCAAGCTCTGTTTTCCAGTGAGCCCAGCCTGGTCTTAGGCAGCTCACCAGCCATGAGATAAAGGAAAATAAACAACTTCAGAGATCAAAGCTGCAAACTCTGTTCATCTTTTTGAGCTCTAGTACTGGACTTCCTTGGGAAAAATCCTCTAATCAGGGGGCTTCCTAAAAGAGGAAACCAACACCTCCCATCCCTGCAGGGAATCCCAAATCCCAGCAGTTGGCACCTTAAAGCCCACCTCATCCCACCCCTGCCATGGCCAGGACACCTTCCACTCCCCCAGGGTGCTGCTGAGGCCTCAGGATTGTAGCTTTTCTGTTTTTCATCTGTTTGTAATCCTGTAATTCTGTAGTGTAGAACTCTACACCCCTTTAGTGTATAACTATAGAATGTGAGCTGCTGCTTTTCCACTTTGGTCAGACACAATTCCTCCCCAGGCCTGGGAATCAAGGACACCTCACTGCCTCAGGCCATGAGAAATGTAAAGAAAAATTAGTTGGGGGGTTGCAAACTTGAGGTAAATGACTTCATTACCTGAAGCTGTAATTGGAAGATGAACCCCAATATGCAGATGGAGCAAACTTATAAAAGTTTGCTGTCCATTTTGGGTGTAACCCCTTGGGGAGGCTTTGTCTGCCCAAAATATACCTGAAGGCTCTTCAATAAATAGAACTGCTTTCTATTCTGTTAATTTTGTCTGGCCTCTGCTTTTAGGTAAGCCCCAAAAAAGGCATCACTCCAGCCTGCCCTTGGACACTTCNTTGCAAACTTGAGGTAAATGACTTCATTACCTGAAGCTGTAATTGGAAGATTAACCCCAAATATGCAGATGGAGCAAACTTATAAAAGTTTGCTGTCCATTTTGGGTGTAACCCCTTGGGGAGGCTTTGTCTGCCCAAAATATACCTGAAGGCTCTTCAATAAATAGAACTGCTTTCTATTCTGTTAATTTTGTCTGGCCTCTGCTTTTAGGTAAGCCCCAAAAAAGGCATCACTCCAGCCTGCCCTTGGACACTTCCAGGGATCCAGGGCTTCTTTGGACAACCTCACCCTCCCAGGAATTCTTTCCCAATATCTGAGAGAAGGGTGGCAGAACTTTGTTGAAACAAACATTAGAAAAGTTAAAACCACACTAAATTCTTAGCAGAGACACCTTTGTGTTCTTAAGCATACAAAGGAGAAATCTCTATTTCCTCTGCAAGCAGCACATTATTCATATTTACTCCAAGTTCTCTAAAAACAACCCCACAAACTAAAAAAACACCAAGATAACCCCCAACAACATTTCATCCTCATAATCTGCCTGGAATGTGTGGTGTGAGAAGCCTTGAACCAAGTAATTGAGCCGAGATGATCCCCGGTGGCTCTCGGGGGGGGAAGCTTTTATTATCCTGCCATGCAAGTCCTGCAAGGAACCCCTGCCAGCTCTGCCTTTGTTTTGCAGTTCTCTGTCAGGAATGAAGTAATGGCAACCAGTCACGGCACGGATGAATGGATGACCCAGATGGAGATCAGTGGCCTCAACAGTTACATTGTCAGGCGTTACATAGCAACCCCCAATGGGGTGCTCCGCATCTACCCCGGCTCCCTCATGGACAAAGCATTTGATCCCACCAGGAGACAATGGTGAGGTTTGAGGGTCCCTTCAGCAAAGCTTTGAAATCATCTCCCAGGGCAAGAAGGGAAATGTTTAGAGTTGGTTTCGTTTTTTTGTTGGTTTTTTTTTTTTTTTTTTAAGAGTTGATTTCGTAGCCTCTAGTTTTTCCTGGGTTTTTTTTATTTTTATTTATTTAGTTTAAAAATATTTTTGTTGTGGGGAAAAAGCTCAGGGTTTAAATGCAGCCAGTTCAAACATTTATTGGTTCTAATTTCAGGCCTTTTTATTTTGTGGGGTAGTTGGTGTTTCGTAGCCCAGCTTTGGCAGATGGGGACATAAATATTCAGAAAATGAGCATCCCCTTCAGGGATTAGCTGTTTCAGGAGTATTTGAGCTCCTTGGGCCCTTTTTGGTAGTTCATGTTTGAGCCTTTTTGTTTGTTTACTGTGGGTTTCCTCCCTGCTTTCAAGGAGGGATTCATTATGCAGCAGCATCTGATTTGGGCAGAGAGCTGGGGACATTTCAGATGGGAGCAGGCTCTGAGTGTGCTCCAAAGGCTGGGATGTGTGGGAAGGAGCCAGCCAGGTGCTGCCACACTGGGAAGGGCACAGATCCCAGCCCTGTGGCTCTGCAGTGCTCCTGGCAGCTCCCCTGCCCTGTGTTCTCCATGAAATTTGTAGTACTATGGGAAGAAGGTGCAAGTTAAACACTGGGAATAAAGCAGAAATGGGTTAAGCTGCTTGGTGTTCTGCATAGAGAGAAGCAAAGTGATCACTTTTTAACAGAAAAGTGCTTCCAAAAGTTTTATCAACTTCCCTATGACAGTTTTATCAACTGTCCTATGACTGTGGCTTATTTCATGCTGATGGAAGCTTTAGGAGATTATAATTTATAAGCAGTGTCTGATATTTCTGAATTTTCTTGCCTCAGTTCTGTCTTTTCTCCCCGGTTTGCAATGCAATCATTTTGCCAAGGTTTGCTTTGAGTTTGAGACTCTGCTGGCACCAAGTCCTGCATTGTTCTGGGGGAAAATGTCTGAAATCAGATGAAATGTGTTCTGTGCAGAAGTAAACTGAGCTTTTTTAATGCAGCTGGATGTACTGGGGGACCCTTTATTGAGCCAGCCTGGGTTAGTTTGGACTCCCAGTTGTGTTTGGGTACTTGTTTGATATTAAAACCCAATAATTTGTTTATTGTTGCTGTTTATCGTTGTTCACAGCTTTCAGAATTCAGTGTTTGTTATTTTGGGGAAGTCAAGGATTCTGTCCTGAAGTTACAGACTTTGGCATTAATTGTGAGCATTTCTTTGGGCTTCCCTCAGGTACCTGCATGCAGTGGCCAACCCAGGACTGATCACCTTCACTGGGCCCTACCTGGACGTGGGAGGGGCTGGCTATGTGGTGACCATCAGCCACACTGTGCATTCCTCCAGGTGAGGGGCTCTGGGGCTTGGGGCAGGCAGGAACACTTGGAATTCTCAGAGCTGGATCTCTCTGTGTGCTCAGGAACTGGAAACCAAAGCTGGCCTCCAAGTGCTGGTGGTGAAATGTCATCTGACCTTGTGGAAATGGGGCATTGAAACACTGGGAGAAATCCATTTTATAGCAATAGGTGAATTCTGGGGCTTTGTTGGTACAGGAGTAATAACAGCATATTTAAAAAAAGGATTGATGGGGAAGTGCTCCTGGATGAACACAAGGTGGGATGTCCAAGGAATTGGGAGGAGGAGAGGGATTGCTCTCCTGAGGCAGTTTGGGAAGTGTTCCCTCTCTGCTGGAAGTTAAATCCTTCTCCATCAGAACTGCCAGGCTCCACATTTCCTCAAGTTCTCACACCTCCACTTGTGGGGTTTTAAAGTGTTTGGAAGGGAGCTGGAATCTGATCCAAGGGCAGAGAGGCCAGACCACAAAGGGGGTTAAGGACAGAGTTGTCCTTACTCCAGGAATTGGGGAGCTCCTCTCCTGGGCTGCTTAAATCCAGCACTTCTGGGCTTCCAGGAAGAGAAAGATCTTGAGGCAAAGCCTGTGAATCTCCAAGAGCCCTTCCAGGATTGCTGGGAACAGATTGGAGTGGGAACAGCAGGGCCAGGAGTTGGACTGGGTGATCCCTGTGGGTCCCTTCCAGCTCAGGATATTCCATGATTCTATGAAATGACTTTTTCCTGGAGAACCATTGCTGTTCCAGCTCCCTCCTTGCCAGGCCCCAGCCTGAGGCCAGGATTTGGGATGAGGGATGTTTAAAGGAGCCCAGTTTATAAAACATAGACCAAACCTTGCTGTCTAAAGCTCTCCCAAATTCCCAAAATAGCAATTACCTGTCCTGGTTTTTACATGGAGTCTCCTCCAAGCTCCCTACCCACCAGCCCACCAGTACAAAGTTTGTAGTGGGAAACAGGGATCCCAAATCCAGCAGGGAACAGGACATGGCTCCTCCACTCTTCCCAGAGCTTGCCCTGCTCTGTGTGGGCTTTCCCACCTCTGCACCTCTGCCTGTGTTTTGGCAGGAGCATTTTAGGAGCATTTTCAGCCCCAGCCCCTGCCTGGTGCTTCTCACAGAGGGATTGACCCTGGGGAAATGAGCACTTCTGTAAGGAGAGAAGTGCAATTAATCAAAATTCTGATTTTTATCTAGCAAGGGATGGTTTACTCAGCTCTAAGAACTTAAAGCTCCTGTGGGTTATTAGAACATGATTAAAGAACAGTTAAACAAAGTTTGGCAGATGTGAGTGTGATTCCTGGGTAAATAGGACCTCTGAAGCTCATAGTCACATGTGGTTATAATCCCCAAAGAGGCCTGAGCTCCAAATCCAGAGGGGTGGGGAGGAATCCGTGGAGTTAACAGGAATTCTGGCATTAGGGTTTAAATACCCACATCAGGGCAGCCAGAGCTGACACCTCTCATTCCCATTTTATGTATATCTTATTTCTTTTTATGGAGGCTGGGAAGAGAAGATTTATGCCTGATGTGGTTTAATGCAGTTGGCATCAGCCAAGCAGGAGGATTTAATGCTTAAAAATGAAGCTAAAATATTTACAGTGTTCTAATGGCTTGATGTCTGTTAGGACAGAGCAGAACTTCAGAGCTTGATGCCTTGTCACATGGAATGTGTCTGTGCTGTTTCACTGCCATCCTTCCATTCCTCCTCCAGGAAATATGAACAGTAAATTAAATGCAGGTTTTAAAAATCTATATTTATCTGTCTACAAATGAGATTTGACTGCATCTCCTCTGCACCTCTTTGAAAAGCAAACAAAGCTCAGCCCAGTAAACAGAGCTGGGTTTCCATGGAGCAGGGGTGGCCAGAGCTCTGTTTGTGCAGTCCAGCTGGGCCTTGCAGCATCTTTTTTTTTTTTTTCTTTTTCTAAACGTTTTTATTCCTGTCTCCAGAGATAAAATAATGGAAAAAAGTGAATTTTGAAGAGCAGCAAGTCAGAGGTGTAAGGTCCACTGAGCTCTGATCCTTTTGTGTCCTGCTGGGGTGAGAGGAGACTGCTCTGGCTGTGCCCTCTCGGTGCTCCTGGGAGCAAACTGGGAGCAAACTGGAACAACTGGGATGTTAGGAATGGAGGAAGCACAAAATGCAGCCTCAGGCTGCTGCACACCAGCACATCACAGGATGCTTTTCATAACTCACCCTAAAAATGTTCTTTTTTCCTCATTTTCTGCCTGCCATTCACAATCACTCCCACACTCAGGAGTTTTAGGGATTTAGCTCCAAGTCTGGCACCTTCATCTTCATTCCTCCTGCTGGGGGCTGAGCAGAGGAGGGGTGCAGGTAACTCCTTCCAGCTGAGGGGGATTGGAAAACACAGGGCCTGCATCCCCTGCTTGTTGGTGTGCATTGGGAATTTTTAATCCTAATTTCTGTCACTCAGGATTAAATGTCTGTAGGTGGTGGGGGTGTTACAGGGTGGGATCCACTCCTGGGCTGTCTCCTGTGCTGGCTGTACAAGGGGCAGACTGAAATAGGAAAAATTATTATTATTATTAATAATATTTGTATTATTCCAGCCCCAATTGATAATATTTATTGTTTTCCCTTTCCCTCTCCCTGCAGTGCTCAGATGTCCTCAGGACACTCCGTGGCTGTGATGGGCATCGACTTCACCCTCAGATATTTCTACAAAGTCCTCATGGACCTGCTGCCAGTTTGTAACCAAGATGGGGGGAACAAAATCAGGTAAAAGCTGCACAAAATAAATAAAATATTTCTTTTCTTTAACCAGATGACCCAGAGGTCGTTTCCAACTTCATTTCTCCAAGGATTTTGTTACTTTCAGTGTGTGTTCTCTGATTTCCAGTAGAACTTGTGCTTGTCCTTCTCATAAAGATTATGTAGATGTTTTTGTTATTCAAGATCAAATTTGCCATCAGCTAAATAAACAACCTGCAGGATTACAAAAGCAGAAGATAACAGATTTGATTTGATTTTTTTTGGTTATATTTAGACTTCTTTGAAATTTAGGGTAAAAAAAACACATTCCTTATTAAATGAGCACCCTTCCCAGTTCTTCTGTTTGTTGTAATTTTACCTGTTTAGTTCCTGTGAGCATGTAAGAATGATACAGGATCTCAGTTATTTTAACTCCAATTATTCAAATACACTTTTGGGATGTTTTTCTCAGAAATCCATGGCACAGCCTAGGCAGAAGAATCCTGATTTCACCTGGAGTATCCAATTTCAGACCCCTGGGTATCTTAATTGTTCCTTTTCTGAAAAATCTTGTGGGGGTGGGATAAACTCTGGTTTGGATCTGGAGTAACTTGATAACGTGGTTTGGGCATTGCTGTTGGTTCCTTGTTTGTTTTAAAACCTTAAATTAGGGAAGGGAAGTGGTTTTCTGTCATCCTCCCAGTTCTTCTCTGGTCTGGGTATTTTTCTGTGTATTTTATGGCACATTAAAAGAAAAACAAATCAGGATTTCTGGTTTGGCATTGCTCCCTCCCAGTAAAAAAACTGCTGCTGATCAGCAGGGTCAGAGGCTTTATTCTGTTCCTGCATTCCCCAAATGAGAAATTTTGAGGATATTTTTCAGTGTTGGACCATTCTGATGTAGAAACTGGATCCAGTGTTTCCAGTCTCTATATAAATGCTGGTGTTGGGGTATATCTCTCCTAAGGATTTTCTATCAGGAAAAAGAGCAAGCACCACATCCCTGTGTGTATTTCTGATGGAAAACACCCCCCCAAAAAAAAAAAAATCCAAGTTTTTCTGCCTCTTTTGTACCCCTAAAGAGCACAGGGGCTTCCCCTGCTCCCTGCTCACCCCTGCCACATCCCATGGGAATCCCATCGAAAGCCGCTCCGGCCCCGGATCCAGCCGGATTCCCGCTGTGCCAGGCCTGTGGCTGCCACCCTGCTGAGCTTTTGGGAACATCCAGTGGGGTTTGAACCTCCCCCTGTTGTCCCCTCCGTGGCCACCGAGTCCCTGCTGTCGGTGCCACCCCGGCCAGGGCTCCCGCGCCTTCCCCAGCGCCGCCGTCTGTGGCCATGGAAACGGGAGAGGGGAAAACAGGGATGGATTGAACTCCCTGGATTCTGGATTGGGACACGGATCCAACGTGGGAAGGAAGAGCTGGAAAGGGAGAGGAAAGCTTGGGAAGGCTGGAGGTGGACCAGGAGTGATTTATCCCTCAGTAAAATCGAATTCTGAAGGGGGAGGGCATTAAAGGAGGGTGTGAAATCTCTCTTTAATTAGTCACATAGTAAATTAATAAACCATTAAAGCTTTCCGAGTTCATTAGGCTCTGTTCATTTCTGGCTCTTCCCCAATCAGACAATGCACTGATGGCTTTTCCTTTCTGGTTTTAATCAGCTCTGTTTTCAATTCATTGATGGCCCTGGTTCTCTGGAGCAGGAACAGATGGAAAAGCTTCGGGGAAATACCCAACACATTCCTTAAGGACATTTTGCAGGGAATTTGTTTCCTAGCCCTGTTAAATGGAAACCTTTAGGGCCATGTTTTCTTGAAGCCCAAGGAGGTCTGACAGGAGGCTCTCTCTGTGTTTTGGGGGGCAGGTGCTTCATCATGGAGGACAGGGGGTACCTGGTGGCACATCCAACCCTCATCGACCCCAAGGGCCACGCGCCCGTGGAGCAGCAGCACATCACACACAAGGTCTGCCTGCTTTCCCTGCCCTTATTCCACCTCCCTCATTCCTGAGCTGCTCTTTGGGTCTGATTCCAAAGGCATTGAATCCTGCCTTTCTCCCTTAGGAGCCTCTGGTGGCAAATGACATCCTGAACCACCCCAACTTTGTCAAGAAGAACCTCTGCAACAGCTTCAGCGACAGGACCGTGCAGCGCTTCTATAAATTCAACACCAGCTTAGTGGTGAGCCTGCTCTTCTGTCTGATTCTGCTTTTGGGGGTGCTTGGGTTGGGTTGGGTTTCTTCTGGTGGAAACACAAGTCCCTGGCAGGCTCAGCAGCCAGGGCTGGGAGCCAGCCTTCCATGAGGATTGGCCTCTGTTCCCCTTCTCCAGACACAACCCAGGCTGCACAAACAGAGTTCCCTGACATCCAGGGGTTATGGATGTGAGCCCTGGCCAAGTGTGGCTGCTGCCTGCAGGGTCTCAGCCAGCATCAGGGAAAGGAGGGCAGCTTGCTGTCACTGGGTGAGGATTTTCCAGCTGTAGTTGGGATGTGCTGCTTTGGATCTGAGCTGACCTCTGGCTCCAGCTCTGACCAGTGTCACATCCTCCTGTGAGGTCTCTAATAACTTACCTGTGGGTGTCCAAATAAATCCATTTACTGGTGAGCATTCCCAGGCTGTCATTTGGGACTGAAATCTCTGAGGTCCTGCACACTCTGTGCTCTCCATGGATCCTGTGTGAGCTTCCTCTTGTGAGGAGTTTAAACCAGGGGCTGTCATCCCTCACAGAGCCACAGATCCAGCCTGGCAAAGTCCCCCCACAATGATTCCAAAGCTGTTACACTGTGGGAGATGATTGGAAAATATTTGCAAGTCATGTCAGTATACATTGATTTATGTCAGCTTGGCTTAAACATTTTCCCCACACTTGAAAAGCCAAGTGGGAAGTGTGGTGTTGGGAAGGAAATTGTGTAGGACAGAGCAGAAACTTGTAAAAAGGAATTAGAAAGGAGTCTGCAGGAGCTGTGCAGAGCTGTGGTGGCTTTTTTAAAGTCTCAGGAAGTTTCCAGCACGTGGTGGTGGCTCCCATCAGAGCCTCTGGCACAGCAGGGATGGGTCAGCAAGCACTGGGAAGGAGTGACATGTCACCTCTGCTGCCACGTCCCATTTTCACAAGCTAAGCCTGTCTTCAGGAAAGTCTTCCCACCCAGAAGTATCTGGGAAGCAAAACCCACTCACCTTTTAATCAGCCTTTGTTTTGTGAGGGTGGAACTCCCTCACAAAAATTCCTGAGGGGAGCCACCACCTCTGGCAGCCGTGGCAGAATTCGTGTCCCCACAGCTCTGCAGGATCCCATGGAAAGGGAAGTCTTCATCTCCCTAAAACAACCTTTTACACCCCTGCCACCTTGTTTTTGCCCAGGGTGACCTGACCAACCTCGTTCATGGCAGTCACTGCTCCAAGTACAGGCTGACCAGGATCCCGGGCACCAACGCCTTCGTGGGCATCGTCAACGAGACGTGCGACTCGCTGGCCTTCTGTGCCTGCAGCATGGTGGACAGGCTGTGCCTCAACTGCCACAGGTGCCAGCCCTGCCCTCCTCCCTGCCCCAGGGTTTATGGGAACACAGGAGTTCAGCAGTTAATTCCGTGCAAAATCAGGGAAAATAGGAGTTGTGCTGCCTGTGCGCTCCGTAAGAGGTGCAGGGACTTGGGGTTGTCGGAGTTTAAGCCAGGGGAGTTTGGGTAAATAATGCTGAAAGACACTGAGAGATTCAGTGGCTCAAGAGCAGTTATCTGTGAGTGAGCCCCTTTTCTTCTGGCATAGAAATTCCCATGATTTTACATGGATTGGGGTTTTTCCCTTGAGGGGATCTGGGAGGTTTTGCCCACATCATCCTGAGGTGTCACCAGGACAGAGCCATCCCTGTTCCTGGGGGAAGGAGCAGAGTCTGCACAGCCTTTTCCATGGGAACTGCTGCTCCAGAGCTGCACCAGTGTGGGGTTAAAACCCCAGTGGTGTCTGATGGGCTTTCCCTGTGTTCTGCCCTGCAGGATGGAACAGAATGAGTGTGAGTGTCCCTGTGAGTGCCCACTGGAGGTGAATGAGTGCACTGGGAACCTGACCAACGCCGAGAGCAGGTGAGAGCCAGGACTCTGCAGGCACAAATTCCCTCCTTGTCCTGCTGAGATCCTACAGGCAGAAGTTTTGGTACAGTGAAGCAGATGACGTGCAATGGATTGTGCTCTGAGTGCTCTTGTAAGACACAAGGCTTTTCTTTGCTCCTCCAATGCAGGAATCCAAGCTGTGAGGTGCACCAGGAGCCAATGACTTTCACAGCCATTGATCCCAGCCTGCAGGATGCACTCCCACAGTGCATCAACACCCAGTGCAACCAGAGGACAGAGAGTGGGTAAGGTGCCTTTCCCCACCCCTCAGAATACTCTCTTGTGGAAATAATCCAATGGAAGCAGCTCTGCTGTAAATGTTTTAAAGAAAAAAAATATAGGGAAAAAACCATGATGCCAGAATGAGGTTCTGCTCCTTGCATTGAGGGCTCATTTTTGCTCTTTATGAGCAGTCTCCAGGGACCTGAGCTGGGTAAAACACACCATGCTCTGACCAGTCTGCCCAAATCCTTTCTTCTGTCTTCCAAAGGCTGCAGAGAAAGGCTGGAACTGCAGCCAGACTTCACCACACTGAGGAATGTCTTACTGGAGGAGTTACAAGCAGGGTTCTCCTTTTGCTCAGGCTGAGTGGTGCAGGGAAAATACCAAAGCAGACAGAGTTGGAAAAGGGATGCTGGAAATGCAGCTTCCCTGTGTAACTTCCCATGTGGTACTTGAGCACTTCCATGGAATTTTTCCTGGCTAAACTCACATACTTGAGGGTTTACAGATGCTTTTTGGCCTCCCTGTGTCTGATGGCTCTAAACCAGACTGAATTTTAGATGTTAGACTGGAAAATAATTGTGCCTTACTTGGATGTTCCCACGCAGGGATTGCTTTGGAGTGCTGGACTGCGAGTGGTGCATGGTGGACAGCGATGGGAAAACCCACCTGGACAAATCCTACTGTGCCCCTCAGAAGGAATGCTTTGGTGGCATTGTGGGAGCCAAGAGTCCCTATGTGGATGACCTGGGAGCAATAGGTAACTCTGCCTTCAGCTGGTGGTGTTCCAGAGCATGCAGCAGGTTCTGCACATAACTTTTACCTCCTAGCCCTGTGCTAAATCAGCATAAAGAGTGCACCAGGCAGCAAAGCTGTGGTGAATATCACTCAGATGTGGAGCTGAGTGTAACTCTGCATTCCTGTCTTTAAGATGCACTTTCTCTGAATTCCTTCTCCTATTCCAAGTGAGCTCAGTCAAGCACCCCAGAATCCTTCCATAGCTTCTCCATGTTCCATATTGCTGGTTTAACCCTTCCTGCACCCTCTCTGAGTTCCTTCTATTCCAAGTTGAGCACACTCAAGCACCCCAAAATCCTTGCAGAGCTTCTCCATGTTCCATATTGTTGGTTTAACCCTTCCTGCACCCTCTCTGAGTTCCTTCTATTCCAAGTTGAGCACACTCAAGCACCCCAAAATCCTTGCAGAGCTTCTCCACGTTCCCCGTTGCTGGTTTAACCCTTCCTGCAGAGCATTTACGGTGTCTTTCTCCCTGTGCTTTGTCCCTTGTGCTTTAGGAGATGAGGTGATCACCCTGAACATGATCAAGAGTGCCCCAGTGGGCCCGGTGGCCGGAGGCATCATGGGCTGCATCATGGTGCTGGTGCTGGCCGTGTACGCCTACCGGCACCAGATCCACCGCCGCAGCCACCAGCACATGTCCCCGCTGGCAGCACAGGGTGAGCTCACTGGAGAACAGCCTGGCCAGGGAAAAACACCCAGCAGCACAACAAAACACAGAGGAAAAGCAAGCACAAGGCTTTCTCCCTGGTTTTGGTGCAGCGTTTCCCTGGTTTGCTCCGTGCTGGAGCTGTAGGAGCGGGGCCTGGCGCAGGGGCTGTGTCTTGCTGCCCTCTCCTGGGTACAGCCAGAGCTGCTGCTGCTGCCCAGGGAGCCTGCCCAGACACAAAGGGAGATGAGCTGAGCTTTGCCAGAGCTCAGGCACTAATCCCAGCTTTCTGCAGCTCGGCCCAGCAGATCCGTCGTGTGTTTGTTTTGTGCAGCTGCTGGGAGTGACTCACTTTTCACCCCCTTTTGCCTTGGGTTTGGGATGTGTCTTGTTTCACTTGTGTTTCCTGGATCTGGTCCATGTGATGTTCATGGAATGTCTGTGCATAGAGAGGTGAAACCACTCAAATCTCAGAGGGAAAAGGGATTCTGGTACAAAGATAAAGATCCAGAGTTGAGAACAGCTCCCTGGAAGTGTTCCTGGGACTGGGGGTGGAAAAAGATGAGCTTTTAAGGCCCTTTCCAACCCAAACCATTCTGGGAATTTAAATGTGATCAGAACTAATTACCTCTATATCTGATCATCCCCCAGCTGTTGTGAATCAGTTCCTTCAGAACTTTAAAGTGAGGGAGGTGGGATTTTCCTGCTGTCCCAGCCCCATCCACATTGGAAGAAGAGCACCCCCAGCTCAGACCAGTAGCACAAAGTGCTCCCACTCTTGTTCCTGGGGTGACAGCTGGCAGTGAGATGATGCAGAACTTTCCTCTCACCAGTTTTATTTTCTGTTTGTAACTCTGTGTAGAGATGTCAGTGCGTATGTCCAACCTGGAAAACGACAGGGATGAGAGGGATGATGACAGCCATGAAGACAGAGGAATCAGTAAGTACCAAAAAAACTGTGAGATTAAATCAGCCATTTGTTTTTAACACCCAAGATTTGAATATGTGAGGAAGCCCTCAGCCTGTGCTCATCAGCAGTAGAAAATGACAGAGCAATGTTTTAATTCAATACCCAGTATTCAGTCTCATGCTGAAAAATGACATTTTTCACTTGGAAAAGATAATTCTCCATTAGTTGTAGAGGAGTTTTGCCCCTTACAACCCCTTGTTATGAGCTCTTCCAGAAATAGCTCTGATCAGCTTAAAAATTCCACAAAGGGAAAAACTCTGCCCCTTTTTTGGCCTTAGAAAGCCAGAAGCCAAGTCAGGCAAGTAGGGTCAGCAAATGTGGCAGTAAATATTTTTTGCATTGATTTGGGTGCCTGCAGTTCTTTGCCATCCAGTAAAAATGGCATTTTGCATGATCCTGGTATGCTGTAAATTGAGCAGGTCCACCCAAACTCCCGGGGAGCTCCGGTGTCAGACTGGATCCCTGAGTGTGTCAACACTCAAAGATAGAAAAATCAGCATATCTGAGCTTCAAGGCTTGCATCTACTGCTTCTCCACATCCCTTTTTGTTTCCTTTGGAGTCAGCTTACGTTGTTGCCGTGGGATGCACAGCCCAAGTGAAGCAGTTGGGCTGGATCTTGCTCCTGTCTGTGGCTGGGTGTCATTGCTGGACACTAAATAAAGGTGCTTGACTCCAGTTCCAAGGCAGAAGAACATCAGAAGGCTTTATTTACAATTCCTCCAGCCTTTTTATAACATGCTGTGCTAAAAATGCACATTATTGGTGCATAGGATTGTCACCTCTCTCCATTGGTTAAATAACAGAAACAACACTTTGTCCCCTGAATTTTTCACAGCTTTCTGAGTTTTTCCTCATGTTTACATTTGAAGTAGTGTCTTTTCCAAAGACTTTTAGAAAAACAGTCTTTGTTTACATTCCTCTCTGGAGGAGGGACATTTGATGACTTCTGCTTTGACCAGTGTGGATGGAAAGGTGGCAGCCCTATCCTCCAATCCAGGGTCATTGCCACAAAAGATACATAAGTTGTAACAGAAAATAAACTTCCCTCTTTTCTGCCTTGAGCTCACTCCCTGTGCTGTGCCCTTCATTGTGTGTCCTACACTGACAACACCTGGCAGAGGGATTGTTACGAGAAAAATATTCTTTACTAGAAATGTTACAAGTNTGGCGCTGTGGCTGTGTCTTGCTGCCCTCTCCTGGGTACAGCCAGAGCTGCTGCTGCTGCCCAGGGAGCCTGCCCAGACACAAAGGGAGATGAGCTGAGCTTTGCCAGAGCTCAGGCACTAATCCCAGCTTTCTGCAGCTCGGCCCAGCAGATCCGTCGTGTGTTTGTTTTGTGCAGCTGCTGGGAGTGACTCACTTTTCACCCCCTTTTGCCTTGGGTTTGGGATGTGTCTTGTTTCACTTGTGTTTCCTGGATCTGGTCCATGTGATGTTCATGGAATGTCTGTGCATAGAGAGGTGAAACCACTCAAATCTCAGAGGGAAAAGGGATTCTGGTACAAAGATAAAGATCCAGAGTTGAGAACAGCTCCCTGGAAGTGTTCCTGGGACTGGGGGTGGAAAAAGATGAGCTTTTAAGGCCCTTTCCAACCCAAACCATTCTGGGAATTTAAATGTGATCAGAACTAATTACCTCTATATCTGATCATCCCTCAGCTCTCTTGTGAATCAGTTCCTCCAGAACTTTAAAGTGAGTCCCTTTCCAGGGGAGGTGGGATTTTCCTGCTGTCCCAGCCCCATCCACATTGGAAGAAGAGCACCCCCAGCTCAGACCAGTAGCACAAAGTGCTCCCACTCTTGTTCCTGGGGTGACAGCTGGCAGTGAGATGATGCAGAACTTTCCTCTCACCAGTTTTATTTTCTGTTTGTAACTCTGTGTAGAGATGTCAGTGCGTATGTCCAACCTGGAAAACGACAGGGATGAGAGGGATGATGACAGCCATGAAGACAGAGGAATCAGTAAGTACCAAAAAAACTGTGAGATTAAATCAGCCATTTGTTTTTAACACCCAAGATTTGAATATGTGAGGAAGCCCTCAGCCTGTGCTCATCAGCAGTAGAAAATGACAGAGCAATGTTTTAATTCAATACCCAGTATTCAGTCTCATGCTGAAAAATGACATTTTTCACTTGGAAAAGATAATTCTCCATTAGTTGTAGAGGAGTTTTGCCCCTTACAACCCCTTGTTATGAGCTCTTCCAGAAATAGCTCTGATCAGCTTAAAAATTCCACAAAGGGAAAAACTCTGCCCCTTTTTTGGCCTTAGAAAGCCAGAAGCCAAGTCAGGCAAGTAGGGTCAGCAAATGTGGCAGTAAATATTTTTTGCATTGATTTGGGTGCCTGCAGTTCTTTGCCATCCAGTAAAAATGGCATTTTGCATGATCCTGGTATGCTGTAAATTGAGCAGGTCCACCCAAACTCCCGGGGAGCTCCGGTGTCAGACTGGATCCCTGAGTGTGTCAACACTCAAAGATAGAAAAATCAGCATATCTGAGCTTCAAGGCTTGCATCTACTGCTTCTCCACATCCCTTTTTGTTTCCTTTGGAGTCAGCTTACGTTGTTGCCGTGGGATGCACAGCCCAAGTGAAGCAGTTGGGCTGGATCTTGCTCCTGTCTGTGGCTGGGTGTCATTGCTGGACACTAAATAAAGGTGCTTGACTCCAGTTCCAAGGCAGAAGACCATCAGAAGGCTTTATTTACAATTCCTCCAGCCTTTTTATAACATGCTGTGCTAAAAATGCACATTATTGGTGCATAGGATTGTCACCTCTCTCCATTGGTTAAATAACAGAAACAACACTTTGTCCCCTGAATTTTTCACAGCTTTCTGAGTTTTTCCTCATGTTTACATTTGAAGTAGTGTCTTTTCCAAAGACTTTTAGAAAAACAGTCTTTGTTTACATTCCTCTCTGGAGGAGGGACATTTGATGACTTCTGCTTTGACCAGTGTGGATGGAAAGGTGGCAGCCCTATCCTCCAATCCAGGGTCATTGCCACAAAAGATACATAAGTTGTAACAGAAAATAAACTTCCCTCTTTTCTGCCTTGAGCTCACTCCCTGTGCTGTGCCCTTCATTGTGTGTCCTACACTGACAACACCTGGCAGAGGGATTGTTACGAGAAAAATATTCTTTACTAGAAATGTTACAAGTTATTTACAGAAATTGTCCTTGAAAGAAAATTCTCCCAAGAAATCTTCCCTTGGGGAAGGAAAATCAGCCACTGCCAGGCTGGAAAGGAAAATTCTCCCAAGAAATCTTCCCTTGGGGAAGGAAAATCAGCCACTGCCAGGCTGGAAAGGAAAATTCTCCCAAGAAATCTTCCCTTGGGGAAGGAAAATCAGCCACTGCCAGGCTGGAAAGGAAAATTCTCCCAAGAAATCTTCCCTTGGGGAAGGAAAATCAGCCACTGCCAGGCTGGAAAGGAAAATTCTCCCAAGAAATCTTCCCTTGGGGAAGGAAAATCAGCCACTGCCAGGCTGGAAAGGAAAATTCTCCCAAGAAATCTTCCCTTGGGGAAGGAAAATCAGCCACTGCCAGGCTGGAAAGGAAAATTCTCCCAAGAAATCTTCCCTTGGGGAAGGAAAATCAGCCACTGCCAGGCTGGAAAGGAAAATTCTCCCAAGAAATCTTCCCTTGGGGAAGGAAAATCAGCCACTGCCAGGCTGGAAAGGAAAATTCTCCCAAGAAATCTTCCCTTGGGGAAGGAAAATCAGCCACTGCCAGGCTGGAAAGGAAAATTCTCCCAAGAAATCTTCCCTTGGGGAAGGAAAATCAGCCAGTGGCAGGCTGGAAACCTTTGAGACTGAGAACTTAGAGGTGCAGGGCTGTTGGGTGTGGCAGTGTGTGTGTCCCTGAGCCCTGTCAGGTGTGTGTGTGTGTGTCCCTGAGCTCTCTCAGGTGTGTGTGTGTGTCCCTGAGCTCTCTCAGGTGTGTGTGTGTGTCCCTGAGCCCTGTCAGGTGTGTGTGTGTGTCCCTGAGCTCTCTCAGGTGTGTGTGTGTCCCTGAGCCCTGTGTTCTGTCGCAGTCAGCAACACGCGGTTCATCGCGGCCGTGATCGAGCGCCACGCGCACAGCCCCGAGCGCCGCCGCCGCTACTGGGGCCGCTCCGGCACCGAGAGCGACCACGGTGAGTGCTGCCCCCGGCACGGGGGATCTGCTTCCTCCTGCTGCTTCCTCCTGCTCTCTGCTGCTTCCTCCTGCTCTCTGCTGCTTCCTTCTCTGCTCCTTCCTGCTTGGATCTCAGGTCTGGCTCGGTTTGTTCTGGGGGCAGGCCTCGCCGGGGTGTGACTCTGCTCCCCTGCTCCCTGTGCCAGGGAATGGTGGGAGCTGGGATGGGCTGGAGATCAGGAAAAGGCTCTTCCCCCTGGGGGAGCTGGAGCGACAGGACAAGGGGAATGGGAGTCGGATTAGATTAGAGCTTAGGAAGGAATTGTTCCCTGGGAGGGTGGGTGCCCAGAGCAGCTGTGGCTGCCCCTAGATCCCTGGCAGTGCCCAAGGCCAGGCTGGATGGGTTTGGAGCACCCTGGGATAGTGGAAGGTGTCCCTGCCATGGCAGGGGTGGGAATGGGATCATCTTTAATGTCCCTTCCAACCCAAACCATTCTGAGAGATTCTGTGATCTTCCAGCACCTTTAAGCAAATGCTGGGCACCGTTAGGCTCAGGGGGTTGGGATGTCTCCCCTGCCCTAAGACTAAATCTCCTTAAATCTGGAAAGCTGCTGGAAGGGTGTAATGCTGTTGACTCATGAGAAGGCTTAATTTATTAGGAAATGAAGAGGAGGAGGGCTAGACAGGGCAGTCTGCAAGCTGTCAGCTCTGCAAGGCTGGGGACCCTCCAGCAGACCTGGCCCAGCACTAAGACTCTTGCTTGCACTAATGGAATTGGGACAGGAAACCCAAAGGCCAAAGCCTTGGAACGTGGAAGAACAGATGTCTCCTAGACAATCTTGCTCTAGGAGGAATTACCCTGGATTTGGGCTGAGATTACCTGTGCTGAGGCAGATTTGCCAGATTAATGCTCCCTTTGCTCCTTTTCTTGCAGTCCCAGCAAATCCTGCCCATCATTTAGCCATCCTGGGTTAGCAGGGGAGCTGTCTACCTCCATCTGGAATGTGCACTGCTATTTTTAGTTTCTGTAATTCCATCTTCTTCAAAGGGCTGCCCAGTCTTCTTCCCCAATTCCTCCATGCCAGCTCCCAGCCACGACTCAGAGCATGGGAAATGGGAGGCAGCTTTGGGGACTCAGCTGCTATTTTTTACCAGCCTCCTTTTAGGTGTCTCCAGCTAAAAGCCTGACCGAGATGCTCAGGAGCACCAGTGCCCCCTCAGCCTTTAGTGCTTGTTTTTTGAGAAGGATTTATTTCCAGTTAAAGCAAGATCTTTTCCCGTTTAAATTTCATTTGGTTTTGCATTTAGAAATGCTGAGGGGGAGTTGTTTGCCTTGCAGCCTGGTCTGAGTGGGAACAGCTGGTTTGGATAAATCCAGGTTATATCTTAACAGATTTTTTGGGGGTGGTAACTCTTATGTTTTGGTTTCAGAAATCAGTGCCAGCAGTTCTGTTGTTACAAACTGTTGAACACGTGGGTGCTGTTACTGTTTGGAGTGGCACAAACCACAGGTCCCCAGAGCTTGGAGCCAAAGATGATGGCAGGGAAAGGGATCCAGTATGGACTAACAGGAGAGGATGATTTCATTGGGTTTTTATTCTATTAATTAAGAAAATTGTTTTACACCCTCTGTAAGCACTTGGTGTGTGATTCCATGAAGGTGCTCAGCCAGCCTTGGGAATTCTGAGTGGCAGGGAAAAAAGGGAATAATTAGAGAAGTGGTTGAGTTCGTTGGGGCTTGTTCTAAGAAATAAACAGTTCTATTCCCTCTGTAAGCACTTGGTGTGTGATTCCATGAAGGTGCTCAGCCAGCCTTGGGAATTCTGAGTGGCAGGGAAAGGGAATTAGAGAAAAGGATGATATTGCTGGGGTTTGTTGTAGGAAATAAATAGTTCTATTCCCTGCGTAAGCACCCAGTGTTGATTCTGTGAGGGTGCCCAGCCAGCCCTGGGAATTCTGAATGGCAGGGAAAGGGAATCATTAGAGAAGAGGATGAGTTTGTTGGGGCTTGTTGTAGGAAATAAACAGTTCTATTCCCTGTGTAAGCACCCAGTGTTGATTCTGTGAGGGTGCCCAGCCAGCCCTGGGAATTCTGAATGGCAGGGAAAGGGAATCATTAGAGAAGAGGATGAGTTTGTTGGGGCTTGTTGTAGGAAATAAACAGTTCTATTCCCTCTGTAAGCACTTGGTGTGTGATTCCATGAAGGTGCTCAGCCAGCCTTGGGAATTCTGAGTGGCAGGGAAAGGGAATTAGAGAAAAGGATGATATTGCTGGGGTTTGTTGTAGGAAATAAACAGTTCTATTCCCTGTGTAAGCACCCAGTGTTGATTCTGTGAGGGTGCCCAGCCAGCCCTGGGAATTCTGAATGGCAGGGAAAGGGAATCATTAGAGAAGAGGATGAGTTTGTTGGGGCTTGTTGTAGGAAATAAACAGTTCTATTCCCTGTGTAAGCACCCAGTGTTGATTCTGTGAGGGTGCCCAGCCAGCCCTGGGCGTGCAGCCTTGCTGCCCCTCAGTGCTGCTGTTCCTTCTCAGGCTACAGCACCATGAGCCCCCAGGAGGACAGCGAGAACCCCCCCTGCAACAACGACCCCCTGTCGGCCGGCGTGGACGTGGGCGCCCACGAGGAGGACCTGGAGCTGGACACGCCCCCGCAGACAGCGGCGCTGCTGAGCCACAAATTCCAGCACTACCGCCTGCACCACGCCGGCCTGCAGCACAGCCACCACCTGCAGGCCGCTGTCACCGTGCACAGCGTGGATGCTGAGTGCTGAGGGGCGGCACAGCCACCTCCTGCAGGCTGGGACATTGGGGACAGCACAGCCACCTCCTGCAGGCCGCTGTCACCGTGCACAGCGTGGATGCTGAGTGCTGAGGGGCGGCACGGCCACCGCCTGCAGGCTGGGACATTGGGGACAGCACAGCCACCACCTGCAGGCTGGGGACAGCACAGCCACCACCTGCAGGCTGTGACACTGGGGACAGCACAGCCACCACCTGCAGGCTGGGACATTGGGGACAGCACAGCCACCACCTGCAGGCTGGGGACAGCACAGCCACCACCTGCAGGCTGTGACATTGGGGACAGCACAGCCACCACCTGCAGGCTGGGACATCTGCAGGCTGTGGCACTGGGGACGGCACAGCCACCACCTGCAGGCTGTGACACTGGGGACATCAGAGCCATCATCTGCAGGCTGCCACAGCCACCACCTGCAGGCCGCTGTCACTGTGCACACCGTGGATGCTGAATGCTGAAGACACCACAGCCACCACCTGCAGGCTGTGGCACTGGGAACAGCACAGCCATCATCTGCAAGCTGGGGACAGCACAGCCACCACCTGCAGGCTGTGACACTGGGGACATCACAGCTACACCTGCAGGCTGCCACAGCCACCACCTGCAGGCTGTGGCACTGGGAACATCAGAGCCATCACCTGCAGGCTGCCACAGCCACCACCTGCAGGCTGTGGCACTGGGAACATCAGAGCCATCACCTGCAGGCTGCCACAGCCATCACCTGCAGGCTGTGACACTGGGGACATCACAGCCACACCTGCAGGCTGCCACAGCCACCACCTGCAGGCCCCTGTCACTGTGCACTGAGGACACCACAGATGCCACTCCAGAGCCACGGGGACTGTGCTGCTCCCCAGGGCCAGCCTCATAGGTGTCCCCACCAAACTGAGGCATCAGAGCTTTGCATTTTTACAAATGTGAACTTGGCTCTGGCCTGGAAACGTGCTTGATGAATGGACCTGCCAAAACATGGAGACAGATGGAGCAGGAGGCACGTTAGACCTCCAGGAACAGGGATGGGAGCTTATCCAGCAGCTGGAGTTTGTTGTGCTGAGCCAAGAGCAGAGAGGGAGCTTAAAGAGGCAGAGATGGTTTGGTTTCCTTAACTGGAAGAGCAGGAATCTGCAGCTGGAGAGCCCAGAAGTGCCAGGCAGAGCGGGGAAGGCTGCTGGCCTCTCTGCAGGTGGAAAGCTCCCTGCGCCCACGTTGCTGTGCAGGACCTGGGACAATGCATCTCAAGATTTTTAAGTAAAGGATTATTTTTCTACTATTTATTGAACTGGAAACTTTGGGGGGAGGGAGGGGAGAAAACCTGTTAGGGGTTCTCAACGAGTACCACGTGCATTCTGTGCTGGGGAAGGGGCTTTTCCCAGGAAAACAGCTGTTCCTGAGGAGCTGGCCTTCACCCAGTGCCCCACTCTGCAAAGGGAAAATGAAGAAGCCCTCTCTGCCTCGGTGTTTACATTAGGATTGTTTTCTTTTCCACACTTGTTTCCTGTAAATACTCCAGCCTGATTTCTATTCCAGTATTGTCTTCCTGTTTGCAGAGGAGAAATCCTGTACTCTGTTGGTAAAATTCGGAGAATTCTGCCCAGAAACTTCTCCATCTTTTATCTCTTCGCTCATCCTTAAAGGATTCCTGTGTGGAAGTAATAAAGAATTTCTTTAGCATTAGTTACCAGATAATCCCAAATGGAATCTGTGCCATTCTTCTGTTTCCTTAGACCACAAGTAGGGATAAACCAGTGTTTTGTAAAACTCGGGTTACTGTGGAAGAAACCTTGAAACCATAATGAGAAGCTGCTGCTGTTTGTCTGGAATTTTAACCTTGCTTGGTCATTCAAAGAAAGATTAATCAGTGTCTACAACACAGGGCATCGTAATTATCAATTAGTTTCCAATCACAGTGTTGTATTTTAGATTCACATTTTGTGATTACAATGATATCAAGCCGTTCTTGCACTGTGCATATGATAAACATCCATTTATATGTAGGGTTTTTTTTAAAAAAATACTTGTTTTAATTAATATGGTACTTAATACTGTATTATGTAAAAAATTGGTTCTTAAACAGTACAGTAAAATAACTCTATGTGTGATACCAGGATACCCCTTTATACTATGTATAAAATTAAAATCTCTAGTGAAATAAACTGTATATAAGTATAGATCTGTGGAGAGGTGGCTGCACTGAAATGATTCTGCCTCAGTTTCCTTCTCTGGCTGAACAGGACTGAAAATTCACTCCAGTTCCTCCAGTTTTAGCAACAACCTTGAGAAATGTACACTTTAAACATAAATGAAGTATTGATGGCAGTTTTAAAGCCTTTTTTTTTAGCTGGTTGGTCATTATTTGGGAAATGACCATTTGTGGAAGTGGTCAGCCACTGCTTAGAGTCACCAAAGCAAAGAATTTGAGGGTTTTATTTTCCTGATCCTCTGCTGAACCCCCAGTGGCTCTGGATTTGCTGTTGTGCTGTGTTTGTGCAGGGTTTGCTGGAGGTTTTTTTGCTGAGCAGGCAGTGCAGGAATCCACTGAGCCTCTGCTTTGTGCCCTCAGAGCTCTGCAGCTGATCCCTGGGCATCAACCAGGCCGGGATTCATTTCCAGTTTGGAATCCAAAGTCATGCTGGTGCTTGGATACCGTGGGACAAAGCATGTCTGATGAAATGTATCAGAAATATCATTAATAATCAGGTACATTGGACAAAAGTCACGGTGTTCATCACTTGAGCTACAACATCACTTCAGGGGAGAGGTTTTTGGGTGCTTCCTCACCTTCCCTGCCAGCACAAGGGGCTTGCAGGATTCTCTTGCAGCTCTGCCAGGAACACAGGAGCTTCCAGAACCTCTTGGAACAGCTGGGTGAAGTCCCAACAGTCAAAACCTTTTTGCTTTTGCCTTAAAAGCTTTTCAGGAGCTTCTCCTCACTGCTGCTGCTTCCTCTCTTCTGGGACACACAGATGGGGTCTGCACAGCCCTGCTTACCTTGGAGTGATGGGAAGAGCCCGAGCTCTTGCTGGTAAAAATTACAGGGAAAACTCTGATTTCCAGGTGTGCCAAAGCCCAGCTTCCAGTGCTGGCACTGACCTTGTCCCAGCAGGAATAAATGGGATGCTGGGAAAGATAGCACTGCTGATAATGGATGGGATTGGGGTTTGTAAGGAGCTGCATCAGAGCTTTTCATTTTTATTGCCTGAGTTCTGCCATGGCCTTCCCTCCCCAGCATGACTTTACTGTGTTGACTGAGGAGCAAGATCATAAAAGGAGCAGTTAAACCCTGGATCCTCCTTCCCTAGAACTGATAAGACTTTATGGCCATTAATTTTCCACTTATTTTCCCTACATAGTTGGGGTAATTTCCTGTAGGTTTTCTTTCATTCTCCCAACAGCAAAAAAAAAAAGGGTTATTTTAAAGTGAAAATGAACATTGCCTTAGTCTGTGCTCGTGAATGTTAGATTGACTTGATGCTTGGAGTATTTGAGCATCTGCCAAGTGTATGGATTTTCCTATATCCAAGGAACCATGGAGAAGCATTTCTATGGGCAGAATATATTGATTGAAAATGCATTAAGATTGTTTTTAAATTTATTCATGCTATTGCCTGGCTAAAAAAGGGTGATTTGCAAAGCCTGCTACAATTTACCCGTGAACATTTTATAAGGCCACTTAAGCCATGAAATTTTATCTTTATCCTTGCCCTTGGCAAGGACAGGGAAGGGAGGAAGGATGGGAATTCAGGAGACGTCCACATGCAGCAGGACTTGTGACTATAACTGGGCAAAGGGAGATCTCTCAAAGGCTTTATTCTGTCAAGTGACCCAGAAATGGGCAAGAGGACAGAAAGTGGATTTGTCAGAGGAAAAACGATGGGAGTAAGCTGGCAGCAAATATGGAAAAGGAGAAAAAACTGGGATGCAAAAGTCCTGGATCTGAGGGAGTGCAGGTAATCCAAAAGGCTGCTGGCGTGTTCCAAGTTTAATTTGCAGCGTTCCCAGCTCTTGGCTGCCCATTTCAGTTGTTTGTAAAAGAGATTCCCAGCTATGGCTGGGATTTTCAAAGGAGCCTGCTGTGGGCTGTCAGTGATGTTTGGAATATTAATTCCTGCAGCAGTTAACTCGGGAACCATCAAATTGTTGTGCTGTGCAAACCCCCCTCTTTGCCAGGGAGCCTAAATGGGAAAAAGGCACATCAGTGCCATGGAATATTTCATATTCCTGCCTGGCAGCCCTTGGGCTGGTGAGAGGTGATGATTTTGTGCTTTGTGCTGCGAGATGAGCACGGGAGGACCTTGGCCCAGAAGGGCTGGCGTTCCTGGAGCCAAGGCTGCAGTGGAATTTGGACACTGCAGTCCAAGAGTGAAGTTCTCCAAGCCCTGCCTCGTTAGAGAGGTGCCAGACAGAGCTGGGGTGAGTGCCAGGCACAGCTCAGAAGCATTTCTGGTTCCTCCTGGGGAGGAGATCCCATGGGATCGCTGATGTCCCTTTGGAGCAGCCACTCCATGAGCAGAGGGGTGGGGATGTGATGGCAGAGGCAGAACATGGCCTGGATCTGGAGGTTTTCTTCAGCTCAGAGCGGCCTCTTTGAAATCCTGTGGAAAAAATGATCCCTGGGCTCGTTTCCGTGCTGGGAGCTGCCCTGGGAAGGAGCAGTCCTGGTTTGCTGTTGGTTGGTTGTTGGTTTTTGGAGCTGGCACTGGCAAATCCAGCAGTTCAGCACTGCCTGATCCCTGCCCTCTGCTGGGATTGCCTCTCCTGGGACAGCAGCAGTGACAGCAGGGAAGGGAATCTGCTGGCCAAGGGCACGGGGGAGAAGGGATCCTTCCAGCCCACCTTCACCTGGCCCTGGAAAAACTCCATGGATAAAGGGAACAGCCTCCAAAACTGCCAAGTCAGCACTTTCCACAGGCACTTTGCAGGGAAAAAAAAATGTGCAGGGAGGTGTTGGCAAGGTCCTGACAAAACTGGTGGTCTTCCCTTAAATCCAACTGAACCATCAGACTGCCAAGGATTTCCAGTGTGGCCAACACTGATGGATTTTTCCAATTTTAAAACTCTTCCATTGCACTGAGGTAATGAAATCAGGCAGACACCCTGAGCTGGGCTGGCACCAGCACCAGGAAACTGGGAATGCAGTCAGAGTTTCATATCCTTCTGTTCACTTCTCCAACATTCTGACACTTCCACAAAGTTGCTCCCAATATCCATCCTCTTGGTATAATTCATGCAAATCACATGCAGGATTAAAGGTTGTGTAATTAACAAGATCTAATTGCTGCAAAAGAATAATAACAACCTCATTAATAATGACTTTATTTCTGTTGCAGCTGGACCGAGGAAATATCCATAAGCAAGGCAAAAAAAACCTCAGCCAGGGAACCTGGAAAACAGGAAGGGGATGGATTTTTTTTTTTCACTCTGAACATGGAGAAATCAGGCACAGCACGTTGGGTGACAGTTCCTATGGAAACCTTTTATAACTGAGCAGCAGAACATTTGAAAGCCTCATAAATTTTGGGGGGAATGTTTCTCTTGCGTTACCTCCTTTAGGCCAGTTTTCCACATTGAGCAAGTTGTTTTTTTTTCCACATCTAACAAGTTTTTAAGGACAAAATATTGTGGGGGTGCTGGAAATTCCAGGCTCTGCTGGCAGGGAGAAGTCATGGACTGGTTTATCTTCTCCAAACAAATTGTTGGTCCCATGCCTGCTCCCTCCCAGTCCATCCCAGCTCCTCTGTTAATCACAGCAAATTTCCTCCAGGTTTATAATTAGCCAGATCCAAGGAACAGTAATGGAGATGGATGGAGTTACACTATGGAATGTTTCACCCCCAGCATTATGATTTCCCTGTTTTTTTTGGTGGTAAATGGTTCTGTAATTCCCTGTGAATCCTCACTATCGGTTTCCAGTTCCTAGAAAATTGGTGCTTTTAGGGAATCTGAGACTGGATTATTTGGAATTCCCATCTGCAGCACATTCATGGGCTGGCCAATAAAAATACTCCTGGTAGGAATGTGGGGCTGGACCTGCTTTTGCTAAGAATCCAAGGAACATTTGGATGGTTTTTAATACTAAAATTGCCAAAATGCACTTGGTGCCAATAAGTAATGACTAAATTTGAAGCTGAATGAGGAGAAATAAAGCCTGTGTGGGAAGAATGGTGATTTAAAGCAGGGAGGGCATTGATTCAGGAGAAAGTGCTGCAGAGGTTCCCCTGTGAATCTCTGGGCCATTTATTGAGGAGAATTGCATTTGTTTGATCTCGTTTTCCTTTGTTCTCTGTTATTATTCAAGAACTTGGCTTTGCTTTGTGGTGTTTATTTTAAGATTTACTCTTTTTTTTTTTTTTTTCCTGCTGCCTTTAAACACAGCCACAGAGCTCTGCTAATGATGCATGGGGCAACAAAGGTTTGAAATTCTGCTGCAGAGACCACAGATCCCAAAATAGCCCATTACAGCAGAGGCCAGTAATGATTTCCTTGCAGGAGTTACTCACTTTGTAACCCACAGCTCTGAACTCTCCCACCTTTTCACTATTTATTTGTAGGCCACTGAGTTAAGGGAGTGGAAGCAAGGAGAGGCAGCTCAGCAGGCTTGATCCTGAGATAATCCATCATTCCCAAACTCAGGAGCAGCAAATTCACAGCCAGCAGGTTCCACTTGAAATGTTTGGCAGAGAGGTTTTTGTGCCTGGGTGGAAGAACTGGAGTAAAGAAACATCCCAAGTTTGGGCATGTCGTGGAATGGTGCACTGAGAATGCCAAAAGTATTGGAATTTTTAGGGGGGAAAAAGGATGAAGGAATTCCTTTTGGCACCTCTGGTGTGTTTTGGAGGCAGTGTGTACTGTGAGGTGATCTGGGTGATCATCACCAAGCTAATTATTGGTGTTGAAAATGAAATCTGCAACTTTTGGCTTCAGAATCTCAGTGTCTTAATGAAACAGCAGCTGGAGCAGGAGCAGTGGGAACAGCAGGGACAAAAGGGAATGGCATTGTTTGTGTTGTTGACATGAAGTGCTGATGGGAATCCATTATTTTTATGGAATATGCAGCAGCTGATTCCACATCCCCCTGCAGGAAACATTTAATTGTTTAATTTCTCTTTCATTAAGCCATCACTTACCTGAAGAGCTGACAGATACATTCCCAGTGCCTCAGATCCCTGGGAATATCAGGTGGGTCTTGTATCCAACAGATGTGCTCAGCCTTGCCTTTCACTTCACGTGCACAGATCTGAATTTGTTTGTGTTTTTGGACGTGAATCCCAGAAAATCCCAGAATCCTGGACTGGTTTGGGTGGGGAGGGCCCTTAAATCCCATTTCATTCCACCCCTGCCATGGGCAGGGACACCTTCCACCAGCCCAACCTGCACCGTTCTGCCTGACTGCACCTGTAATACCAAAAGAATCTTTGGAATTACAATTCTAATTCACACTCATTCCATAAAAAAGTATAAAATATATATTGCTGCCTCAAAGCTTTGGGTATGACCTCAAAGCTCCAGAACCACAGGGAAATTTATCTTTGTAGGAGAGCTATAAATGCATCTGCTGGGGTTGGGTACTGGGGATGGATATTACTCTTAATTAGCAAGGAATTTAATGAACTAAATTAAATTATTACGAGGTGGTTTATCGGTGTGACAGCATCAGGGCAGCAGCACAACTGAAGTTATACTGGGCTGTTCTATTTTCTGAATCTATTCCTATTTTTTAGAGCTTCTCTGGAACTATTTACTGCAGGAGTTTTGTTTGTGCCATTAATATCAAACTGCTCATTTCTGAATTCTTTCAGCAGTGCACTTTAAATTTGAATGACTGAAATTCAGGGACACCTGCAGCCCATCAAAAAAGACCCAAAAAAGGCAATTTTTTTGAGGAGGGAATTGCTGTAGGTGGAATTAATGAGCACTGGTTAGAGGTGAAGCGATGTCCATGTTCAGACTGGAAAATTAATGGTAAAATTAATTATTCTGCTTTAATTCCTTCATTAGCATCACTAAATTTTATGATGTTTGAGCAGATCCATAATTTCTGGTGTAATAGCTTGAGCTGGTGATAATTTTTGAGGAGATATTACATGTTTTAGTATTCCTAGGAGAAAAGTGTTCCTTTTTCATGATCCCAGAATTATTTACATCCCATAATTGATGAACCCTTCAACCTCTCATTTCCAATGTTTCTGTTTATTACAAATAATGCAAATATTGGAAAAGGAGGAACATTACCTGCTTGAGGAAAAATGAGGGGAAAGGAAGCTGTCCATTTTTAAATAATAAACCAAAAATCCCTTTGGTTACTGTAGTTTTAAAACTCATTTTAGAAGTAATGAAAGTCCAAGATACTTCATGTTCTTAACTTGTTTTAGTTTGGGCTGAAGTGATTTTTAAAATAATTTATTTGGTGGAGTTTTTTAATCTGTAACTGGTCATTAAAATGGCACCTTGAACCGAGTCAAGAATTATCCATCAGAATTAGATTTTCTTGATAAGAATAGTCACATGCACCCAATTTAACTCCAAGTGTTCTTTCAATTTCCTTTTTAAGACTGTGTTTCAGGTCTGGATTCTCGTTTGTCTGTTCTTTGTGGTTGGCCTCGTGTCTAAAAATGGCTACAAATATTTAAATTATTCTTCACTCATTTATAGCGATGATGACAACGTTAAAAGCTAAATTTATTTGGTTGTAAGTGACACTGCAAAGAACTATGCTGGAGAAAAAAAATGGATTTTCCAAGAGGATAACCTCTTTTATTTTTTAAACTGGGTGCTGACTGAGTGAAATCTTTTTTTATCGACAGAGACTTCATGGAAGGGGACATTTATTTTATACTAATTTCCATGAAATATTGTCCTTCTGTTGTGAAGCTCCTTTTTATGGCAGGTCACAGCCCTGGGCCTGTCCCAGTGTCACCAGCACAGCATCCAGGTGCTGTTTTCCCCATTTTCAGGGATTTTAATGTTTGCCACATTCCTGATGAGGAATAAAACTGGGACAGGATCACTCTGGGCCTGCTGATCTCCAGTGGAGTTCCTGGGTTCACTGGGGATTTGAGGTGGGACTCAATGATCTCAGAGGTCTTTTCCAGCCTCATGGATTCTGTGGGATCTGCTTGATTTTGTTGTTCTGTATTTCAGTTTCTCCAGGTGGGTCTGTATCCAAGGAAGGTGGCAGTGATGGGGATTTGGGGAAGGATTCCTGCTGGCTGAGGAAGAGGGATGGTGCCCTTAGCTTCCATCAGGATGGATCCTGGGGCAATTCCCCTCACAACAGAGCCCCAGTTCTTCTCCAGAGCTCTCAAATCCTTCCCAAAAATCTGTCTGGAGATGTGTTACTGTGGGGATGAAGTGAGGAGAAGGGACTGAGGGACACGGAGCTGTGTCCAGGGGCATCCTGAGGGACAAGGAGCTGTGTCCAGGGGGATCCTGAGGGACACTGAGATGTGTCCAGGGGGATCCTGAGGGACACTGAGCTGTGTCCAGAGGGATCCTGAGGGACACTGAGCTGTGTCCAGGGGGATCCTGAGGGACACTGAGCTGTGTCCAGAGGGATCCTGAGGGACACTGAGCTGTGTCCAGGGGGATCCTGAGGGACACTGAGCTGTGTCCAGGGGGATCCTGAGGGACACTGAGCTGTGTCCAGAGGGATCCTGAGGGACACTGAGCTGTGTCCAGGGGGATCCTGAGGGACACTGAGCTGTGTCCAGGGGGATCCTGAGGGACACTGAGCTGTGTCCAGAGGGATCCTGAGGGACACTGAGCTGTGTCCAGGGGGATCCTGAGGGACACTGAGCTGTGTCCAGGGGGATCCTGAGGGACACTGAGCTGTGTCCAGAGGGATCCTGAGGGACACTGAGCTGTGTCCAGGGGGATCCTGAGGGACACTGAGCTGTGTCCAGGGGGATCCTGAGGGACACTGAGCTGTGTCCAGAGGGATCCTGAGGGACACTGAGCTGTGTCCAGGGGGATCCTGAGGGACACTGAGCTGTGTCCAGGGGGATCCTGAGGGACACTGAGCTGTGTCCAGAGGGATCCTGAGGGACACTGAGCTGTGTCCAGGGGGATCCTGAGGGACACGGAGCTGTGTCCAGGGGGATCCTGAGGGACACTGAGCTGTGTCCAGTGGGATCCTGAGGGACACGGAGCTGTCCCTGACCCAGCAGTGTCCCCTGGGATCCTGGGGTGCCTCAGGCAGAGCATTCCCAGCAGGACAGGGGTGATCCTGCCCCCCTGCCCAGCCCTGGAGGCTCCTCTGGAGCGTTTGTCCAGCTCTGGCTCCTCAGCACAGCAGGGACAGGAGCTCCTGGAGCTCAGGAAGGGCCTGGAGCATCCGTGTGCCCAGGAAAGGCTGAGGGAGCTGGGGCTGCTCAGCCGGGAGAGGAGCCCCAGGGAAAGGGGCCCTCAGCCCTGGGGGTCCCCGGGTGCAGGCAGGGCCAGAACGGGGCCCAGCAATGGCACCAAACAAGGGGCAGGAGTTGATCCCAGGAATTCTCCCTCCACACGAGGCAGAACTTCTTCACTGTGATGGTGGTAGATTGTCCAGAGAGGCTCTGGAGTCTCCTCACTGGGGATATTCCAGACCCGTCTGGACAGGATCCTGTGCCATGTGCTCTGGGATCACCCCGCCTGAGGCAGAGCGCTTGGACCCGTTGTGTGAAATTGCCGCCGCATTCCCGTTCATCCCGCACACCCCCAGCAGCTCCGTTACGGGCAGCGCCGAGCCCGCCCCGATCCCGCTCCGCTGCCCGGGGCTCGGCGTGCCGGGGTCTGGGGGCCGTGAGGGGCCGTG
>WEIU01001979.1:388019-407517 GCA_013389925.1 Aegithalos caudatus
CGGTGTGGGGTGAGCGGGTAACGGGAGCGCCGCCGGACCGGAGGGGCGGCACCTGTGTGCTCGCAGGTAGGGCACTGCAGCACGGCCCGGGAGAAATCCGGGCGAAAAAGCCCCCAGACTGGCTTTTTTAATTTTTATTGTGAGGTGAGCCAGACGTAGAGAGGGAAAGCGGTTTTCCGCAGCCTGACGGTGGTTTAGGAAAATTCCGCTCAAATTGCTGCTGTTGGTAGGAGATGATCGCTGAACTCTTCAACCGAGTGCTGTGAGTCAGATGCTGAGGTGATTTAGCTGCACAGTCGCTTCACCAGCTCCAAACACACAACTTGATGCACGGATATTAACCAAAAAAAAAAAAAAAAGTAACTGCGCCTTTTGTTCTGCTCCGCTCCTCGTTTGCCTCCCCCCCCCTCTCTAAAGCACAGGTGGTTTTTCTACCTGCGGGTAAGAGCAACACGTGCAGACTCTCAATTTCTGCATAACTCAGTAAAAAAAAAAAGGGGACTATTCATTTTGGAGAGGCTCTTTGAGCTGTGGCTGTAACCCGAGCCGCAGCGCCCAGCTGGCCGCTGCACTTCTGCCTGTTTTGTTCTCTGGTCCCCGCTGCCTCTCGGTGAGTCTGGCCCTGCCCGAGCAGGTTAAAAGTTTAAAAGATGCCAGCTTTGTCAGGGCTTTTCGGGCACCTCTGTTTCTACAGCCCGATGAGTTGATCAACAGCAACCTCGCAGCCTGGTGAAGGCTGCTAATCTTTGGTCTCTCGATGAAGCGGCGGTGTTGACAGAGAAGCTTTGCTGCTGTGTCACCAGATGCTGGCTGTGGATGGCCAGGACAGGAGCGCTCCCTGACACTCCGGCCGTGTCCTCGCTCCCACTGCAAGTCTTTTATCAATTCCCATGTGGGAATTCACCTCTCTGGAGCCTTTCAGGTTTGGCGTTGCTCGCTCAGTGTGCGTGCTACAGGGAAATACCAACGTTAAGGTCAAGTTTGGCAGCCAAAGAGTTTGCTGGAAGTTTGCCTTTTTATTGTGATGGCTTAAAAGCAGAACTTAGATGCCTTTTTCTCCTCTGTGTCAGGTTCTAATGTTGCCCTGAATACCATGCACAGATCCTAAAATGCACTTTACAAACTATCATTTTAAAATTTTAACATGGATGAGCAGCTACTGGTGGTGGTAATAAAGTCAGAAGATGTAGAAAGTTTCAGTCCTGGAGCAGTTTTGGAAAGAATTGTGTTTGTGGTCAGGCATGTTAAGTCTACCTGTGTATTTGGCAGTCATATACTTCCAAAATTACTGTAAAATTTAACATTTCTTGTGGCCAGTTAACACTGGTGGTCAAACATGGCTTTGTCTTCTGTTTTCTCCTTGAAGTAATTGGTGAGCCAAGTAAAATTAGATAAACTGTTTCTGACCTGGCCAGTTTTATTCACTGTCAGGAGGGAGATGAACATCACTGAAGTGCAGCCAAGTCTCCCAGAATAGGTTTTCATAAATGTAACTATTCATCTCTGAGCTTTGGGCTGTTGGCTTTGCTGCCATTTTTTTTGTTAAGTGAAGAGTGAGGCCAAGATATTACCAAAATAGTTCTGAAGTGAAAAATGACTGTTCTGCTGATAGAGAGAGAGATTGGTGGGGACACTCAGTTTTGTCAGAAAAGTAGGGAAAAACTTAATTTTTTAATATGAAGTTACATAACGACTACGATTCCTCTGCCCCTTGTAGCTACATATTAACTTCATTATTGTACTTGTAATCTTCAATTACCTTTGGAGCCCCACCTGTGTTAAACTAAATTTTAAAAATAAATTACTCTTGAGGGCACAGAAGAAATGTCCCTTGGCCACGAGGTTTCTGAACCAGAAACAGGTTTTGCAGTCTTAGAAACCAAAGAGAGCTCAACCTGCAAATAGATGCCTGCAGGATCAGTGTTTCTTCAGGCAGTTCTCTCACTACAGCCGTGGAGAAAGGATTTTCTGTGGTGGATCTGTGGTAAACAATTTATATCTTCACTGTTCTTGAAGGCAGAGTCTCCATTTGCAGGTTGGTCAATGTGGAACTATCCCAGAGTTGCCAGGTAATTCCCCAAATTCATCCCCACGGGATTCCTCCAGCTCAATATCAAATGTGTGGTGTGATAATGACCTAGAAATGGCCACAGGCTGTTGCTGACCTCTCTAAATCTCCAGATCTGTGCTTTCTGTAGCAGTGACTGTGCCCTAAAGGCAGAATTGAGAGCTGAGGGTGGAGCAGGGCCACCAGAGGCTTCCCTGGAGCTTCTCTGGGGTAGGTGCTCAGAGCAGGGATCCACTGTGTCCTGCAGCCTTTCCAGATCACTCCTGCAATTCCAGTTCCTCCTGCCAGAGTGGGGAAATGTCCTGTGCTCCTAGAGCAGTCATTTCATGGCTTCATTTCATATCTGTGGGATCATCCCCTTGGTGTCAGTCCTTCTGAGGAGCAGCAGAGAGTGAGGCTGCTCCTGTTGGCATCAATAACCTCTGGTGTGGGCTGTGCATTAATGACCTCCTGGTGTTTGCAGGGAGAGTCTTTGCCAAGAAATTAAAAGTGAAGGTGGTTGTGGTGACTCCTTTTGTTGTGCTCAGGGCTTGGCAGTGGAGCAGGGATCTCAGGGATTGTCTTGTTGTGTGTGCACCACCCTGAGCCCCCACCCCTGATCCTTCATCCATTCCAGCAGCAAGGAACAGGCCCATGGGATGCTGTGAGAGCAAAAATTGCAACCAGAAGGTCCTTGGAGCAGTCCTAAAACTGTTCCCGGTGCTCTGGAGGAGGAGGACTGCTCTGAGCAGAGGGAGGGAAGGAAATGCCACCTTCCTCTCTCCTTTTCTGCTAAAGAGATGCCAAGAACTTCAGGATGACCAGAATAAGCAGTTGTACCTCACTGAACAGGAGGGTTTATTTTGAGTTTGTACTGGTTTTAGCCCAGCCACCTTTTCACTTCTTCACTGCTCTGGTGCTGGGGAGAATCAGGGGAAAAGTAAAGCTGGGGAGCTAAGAACATTATTGAAGCAAAATAAACATATCTAAAATGAATATCAGACGAATAATCCTAATATTAATTGTAATAAGAAGGAATAAAGCCAAGAGAAACAAGTGGAGTTGCTCAGCACCCAGTGAGTGATGCCAGCTGTGTCCTGGGTGTGACATTCTGTGGTGTGGAGCATCCCTCTGGCTGTCCTGGCCCTGCTCCCTCCTGGCATTCCCTGCACCTGAGCATGGGAAACTGGAAAATTCTTGGCTCAGAGCAGCCTCTGCTTAGCAACAACTGAAACATCCCCGTGTTACCAACATTAGTCTCATCCTAAAGTCAAAACACAGCACTGGACCAGCAAGAACAAATGAATTCTGTCACATCCCAAACCAGGAAAATGGTAATTACCATTTACATTTTTTCTGTAGTTACCCCATTGGATTGGAATAATTGATTGTGGTTTCCCCCAAATTTGGTTTTCTTTTTTCACTGTTAGTGGTTCCTAATTTAAAACTTCCATGGGGGCAGTGCTCCTCCCTGGGACACCATCAGCAGACTCTGATATGGGATACCACTTCCTATCCCATGGAGTTCCTACTGGGAAGATCAGACCTTGGGTTATTTATCTTTTTTTGCTCATCATTACTGAGATCTGTATCCAAATCTCCAGTGTTCTGTGCCAAGCTCAGCTGCCCAGCAAGGACTCTTGGCTTTTTGCTTCCCCTCTTTGCAGATAAGAGAAGATGCTGTGGAAGATGCACTTGCTCCAAACCAATTTTGGGTTGATTATCCCTAAATTCCACCATGTCACAGCTCTACAAAACAAACCTGATGGAGGGGATGCTCTTCTTTCATGCAGCAGATTAGGGCTGGTTAATTATTTTCACACCCCGTGGTTCTCCTGGCATGGGACAGAATCCAGAGAACAATGAGACACTGAGGTGTTGATCCAAACCTGTACAGTCCACCTGGGATAAGGATTTATTTGGTGTTTTGGAACCTGCTGGACCCATTCAGGTTTTGTTTTGTTTTTCTTTTTCTCTGCTGCCTGTTCCTGATCAAAAGCCAAATCCCTCCTTAGCGTGGTGCTGGTTCTGGTGGGTTTATGGCATTTTTTCCCCCCCTTTCTCCCTGGATTAGCCATAATTTTTCCTTGTTTGATGGAAAGCCTCTAATGAGGTGTGATGATTTGAGGAAATGCTCTCTCCAGTCTGTTGGATGCCAGACCTTTAAGCAGAAGGGCCTTTGTGTTTTCATTACTCCTCTGTCACACTGCCTGGACATGAAAGGCACATTGTGCACAGGGAGCAGCTCCCATGCCTTAAGATGGACATTTTAAAATTTCCTTTATTACTTTCCTTTTGCTTTGAGCTCTTGCTCTCTCAAGTTACCTCTTTCTATGTCTTTTCCCTCTTTCATTTAGCTCCCACAGTACCCAGTATACCCAGGATGATGGAATTAATTTCCAGTCCCATAAAGATCCTCTTACCAACGCTCCCAAAAGTCTCTGGAAGATGAGAGGAAAAAGTTTTTCATTCCACTGAGAAATTGTTGCTTTCCTGTCTTCACATTTTCTCCAGTTACTTCACTAAAGATCTTTGAGAGCTCTCATCTTACAAAAGTGAGAATCAATTCCCAAACACAAAGGTTTGCCCCAAAAGCAGTTTATGGCCTGGAATGCCAGCCTTGAGTCCATTTCAGATTTCCTGGTTTGGGACTGTGGGGATGAGGAGGGAATGAGCAGAGCAGGAGCTTTGGGACACACCTCAGTGCTCTCTGCTCCTGGGCACATCCCACCTTGATCCTCTGTGCTCCTCAGGGAATTTCTGTCACTCAGCACTGAAATCCACCTGGAAATTGGGAAGGAGGAGGTGTGGTGAGCCCAGTCTGCCTGAGTTGTTACATCTTAGGGGGATTTATCCAGCAATTAATGAAATTTTGAGGCCTTCCTACCTCTCTGATCAGGAGATGGTTAAAATTTGCACTTTGGTTAAAATTTGCATCAGTTCTTTTGTTTTTATATTAACCCTCTTGTTGGTGCTGAGTGCTGCACTTGCTCTCCAACACAGCTCTGGGTTTTTCCCTTAGTAACATATTATTTAAACTGTGTCAATATTCTCTTATTTACTACTCATCATTTGTTTAATATCTGCACTGAAATCCATGTGTCATGTCATGAACTCAAATATTTAGCAGTCTAAAACCTGAATCAAATGAACACCCCATTATATCATTTTGTAAATGTAAAGTTTTTTTTTTTCTGAGAACTTCTCTTTTTCCTGTCTTGCCTGCACAAATGAAACAAAGCCTTTTTCAGCTGTGGGATGATTTAAAACTTCTTGGTTAGCCAAGTAACTACTTTAAAACTTAATTGATTCCCATTTCAAGGATATTCATGTGAAGTTCAGGCCTTCAGCTGCTCAGTGAGAGCCAAGTTATAGGCCAGGCTTGGAGAGTGTTTATATTGGAGACTTCCCTAAAGCTCACTGCAGAAATCTGGCCAGGCACCCTTAGAATTGTTAAATATTCTCTTGCCAGAAGAGCACAACTATTACATTTAATATCAAGTCTAGTTTTACATCTGGAGAGAGAGCAGTGCTTGAGTGTGATGTGTGGGCTTTATATACATTATTATATATATTTTATGCATTGTTCCAGGTGAATACTGAGAATTGCTTGGATATTTTTTCCCTTGCACTTTGTGAGTCTGGGTAGGAAAAGCTGCTTTTATTAGAAAGAAACCACTGAGCTTTACTAATTTGATAAATGTGCCAGTGAATGAGTCCCTCTCTCATTTGTGTTTAAAACAGTGCAGGTACTGAACACAAAGATCCCCTCTGAGGAATTCTTTCTGTCTCAGAGGTGCGAGTCTCAAGTTGATAATAAGTGCTGAAAACTCAGGTTGTCAGTTTTTCTACCCAGGAGAGGACAGGGCAAGAACTCTGAAGTGTTTCAAGACCACATTGACAGTAATAAATAATGGACTTTTTTAAAGGATAAAGAATGATTTCTCTTAAACTCCCTTTATTATATTTGATGTTGTTTTTTCTGCTAATTTTCACAAATGACCGGTTATTTCCTAGGTAAATTGTAATTTAATTTAATTTGTACTGATGACAAGATTATCTGCTTTTAAGGGTTTAAAGGGCTGTATAATAGCTGTGCTTTATTGGTAATATTTCTGTTCCAGGAGCACAAAATCCTGGCATGGTTTGGGTTGGGAGGGACCAGACAGAACTGCTGAATATTTTTGTTGTCAAAAGCTGAGCCCTTCCCGTTGCTTCCCTGCCACTCCTGCCCTGAGCAACTGGGAGCACACACAGAGAGCTCTGTTCCTTCTTTTCCACCAGCCCCAAGTGCTGGGAAATGTTGGAGGTGAAGTTTAGAGAAGTCCTGGCTTGGCAAGCAGAGAAATCTCAGTGTAGCACCCAGATGTTTCCAGCTGTTTCATTGAAAGGAGCGCACATTTTCCTAGGGTTGGCAGCGTGTGTTTTATCTTTGTAAATCCTCATGAATGGTGTTTATGTGAGAAATGCTTTCACTGAAACACTGCACAGCCCCACTTCCACAGGTGAAGGTCTCAGCCCTGCCAAGAGCCCACAAGAGCACCAGAACCTTCCTGGAGGAATCCTTTGCACAAACCTGGAAATGTTTGCAACCACCTGTGAAAGCTGGTGTGAAAATATTTACCAGATTGCTGTGCTTAAATCAGGCTTTATTTTAAATCTCTCTTATATTTTTATAATTCTTTTCGATGAGATCTCCTAATTTATATCTCCCAAAGAGTTGTTCAGTAGGGGCTGTTTTTCCTCTCAAAGTTTCATGCAGTTACTGGGAAATCATGTGGAATCATCTGACACACAGATGACTTTCAAAAGAGTGTTCAGAGCCGTTTGAAATCCTATTTCCTGCTACCTAATCATCATATAAAACCTCCAGTGCTGCTTTTGTAAAATAGTACAGGAAATCAGAAGGGCAAATAATGTCCCTCTTTTTCTGAGTGGGACAGAAACAATTTTGTTGGAGTCTTCAGCACAGCTGAGCTGCCAGAACTGTACAGAAAATGTCATTTCAGTCTCTCCCATCTGAGAATGAACCACCTAAATCTTGCTTGAGAGCTGTCCTGACTCCCATCTTGAATTTTGGGCATATCTTGCATTTCAGAAACCCCATCCTTATCACACCTTACCAGAGGAGGGGTGGTGGCTGGAGAAATGCTGCCATATTTTATTAATGCAGTTTTTGACAGCTGTTAAATGGTGAAACCAGAGATTGGTGCTCTCTTGACTAAAAGGTGTGCACTTGATACCCCTCAGAGAGAACCCAATTAACCTTTAGGCTCCAGATATTCAATTACCAAACTGGCAATGACACTCAGCTGCTGGAAATCAGCTGCAATGAAACTTTCAGACAAGGCTGCTCGATGATTTTGCTTGCAGAAATCATCTTGCACTCCTGTGTATGGGATTTATCCAGCTAAAATAATGTAAATATCCAGGTTCTCACTCCTGGTTTTTCTTTGAGGTGGTGAATGTTCATCCCTGCTTTCTCACCACTGCACTGTCAATAATTTGTGGGGTTTTTGGGGCATGTGCACCTTGGTTTTTTTGGGAATGGCTGCAGCAAACTCCTCTTAGACTTGCTCTTACCCACCCCTCCTCTCTTCCCATTAATTACTGGGAGCAAATGACACTCCTGGGATTGATTCTCTGTTGAGCAGCTGTGCAGTAATTGATAGAGGATACCTCCCAGGGGGTCCTCTGGCCACAATTATCTGCTGGGTGAAAGAATATCCATTATTAAGAGTGAAAATCTATTAAAGTGAACATGAGCAGGAAACTAAAGTTGGGTTTTGGGGCAGCGTTTTGCCCTCAATAAATTTGGTGATGCCACTGTTCCTTGTCCACGTGGTATTTTAGCTATGCCAGTTGTACTTCAGAGGAGTGGAGAGGGTTTTGCTATTTAATGAGCTGTGATGTTATTTGTCTTTATCAAAAGACACTTACAGGATGCCCTTTTGTGTTTATGTGACCCCAGAGAATGAAAAGCAAATTAATCAAATTCAGCAAGCCAGTTTTACATGTGAGATAAAAACATTGCTGCAGCAGTGTAACCAACTCCTTTAAAAACAAATACTTATCAAGTGTTTCTATGGTGAAATTCTCTGTTTGTTGGGGAAGTTTTTTGGTTTTGTTTGAAAGGAGGATGAATTTTATACACTTGCTTGGTTTGGTGACTTATTTATGTGATGTTACTTGTACTTCTCCCTTGCAGGAAATCCACGACTTGTTTAAGGATTATGAAATCAAGTATTGTTATGTGGACAGGAATAAAAGAACAGGTGAGAACTTCAAAATTTCATTTCAGTTCTGTGAGGACCTCATCTGGCTGAATTCCTTTGGAAAACTGGTGCTGAGGCCTCTCTTGGGACAAACCCTCTCAGGTTTGCCTGAGAGGAAAACCTGCCCAGCTCCAGATGTATTTGCAGTTTGCTCCCATCAGGATCACTTCTGCCCTGTTGTAGGTTGTCCAGAGAGGAATCTCCATCCCCTGGGATCCTGGGAACCCACCTGGGTGACCCTGCTTGAGGAACAGGCTGGACAAGAGGTCCCTGCCACCCTCATCCAGTCTGGGGATTGTGTGAAATGCTTTATGGACTGAAAACCCCCCAAAAAAGCTCTGTTAACCCCAAAGTGAGAACTTGTGCATGTTGTCAGATCAAAGAGATCCTGTACAATCTGTGATGTGTTGACTTCAGTGGAATATTTAATTCAGTACATCACAGTCTGCTAGTAGAATATTTAATTTTGTCCCCCAGATACAAAATTTGGTAGGGTTGCAAGCAGTGAAGTTGTGTGCATCACAGCACGGTCACTTTTGGAGTTAATAGCTCATGGTGTTGGATGGCTAATCCCGGATTTTAGACATTATGTATAATATATGTAATAGATACATTCATCTGTTGTATCTTTGGGGTGAATGTCTCAGCTGTGCTTTCAGGGGGAGGGAGGGCAGTGACTGGGGTAGGTGACATCCCCACTCTGCTCTCTTGCAGCTTTTGTCACCCTGTTAAACGGGGAGCAGGCCCAGAGCGCCATCAGGAAATTCCACCAGCACTCCCTGCGTGGGAAGGAGATCTCTGTGCAGCTGCAGCCCACAGATGCTCTGCTCTGCATCACCAACCTGCCCCTTTCCCTCAGCATCGAGGAGTTTGAGGAACTGGTGCGTGCCTATGGCAACGTGGAGAGATGTTTCCTGGTGTACAGCGAGCTCACGGGCCGCTCCAAGGGCTACGGATTCGTGGAGTACATGAAGAAGGACTCTGCTGCCAAGGCCAGGCTGGAACTGCTGGGCAAGCAGCTGGAGGAGAGCACACTGTTTGCACAGTGGATGGATGTGAACCAGCTGACCACAAACCTCATTCACTCCAAGTGCCTTTGTGTGGAGAAATTACAGAAGGACTGCGCTGATTCCAAGGAGCTGATCCAGGCGTTCTCCCTGAAGTACAAACCTGTGTTCTGCCAGGTGGGTTGGGTTTCTGGCACGTGGAAAAGCAAGGGTGGGATTGCAGCGTTGCCTCATTTCATCTTGCTGTCTTCCAGTTTTGTTTTTCCTGTAATCACTGAGCTGTGTGTGTGCACAGTGATGCTGAGCTGCTCACAGCGATGCTGAGCTGCCCACAGTGATGCTGAGCTGCTCAGTGGTGTCTGGGAGTTCTGTAGGACAGCACTCCAGTGAAATGTCAGCAAAATGTTTGGAAGAATTCCCCTTGTATCATTTACTGCAAATAATTTGGGTTTTGAGAGCTTTTAAAGTAAACATTGCTGAAGGTTTTATTGCTCAAAGAAAGCCAGAGTGTATGAATACCACCAGTGCAACAGTTCAGATGATGTAAAATGCATCATGTCATTAATATATTAATATTTGCCATGTTTTTCCCTAACTGAGGAAGATGCAGGCTCGGATTCTTGGGTATTGCCAGGAGTAGAAGTGACACATCTTGTAGAAAGCTGGGAAGTACAGAAGAGGTGATCCTTACCTTTGTAGTGCAGAGATTTCCTTATCATCCTCGTGGCTTGTGAGATGAGACCACAAATAAATGTGGCACACACAGATCATCATAAACAGGCAGTGGAAGGAAATCTTTCCTTGCAGTCACTCAGATTTCAGTTGCAGAGTTGTTTTGTTAGTTTTCTCCCTGAAGTCTCCTGTGAGGCTGCTCAGGGATCAGCCCCAGGGATGAGCACCCAGAGATTCCCAGCATGTGGAGCAGAAAATCCATCAGGATCTGCAGCCTGAGCCCCTGCAGGCCTCAGCAATCTGGAGTTGGCCAAAGTAAATCCTTAGACTTGCTTGATCCAAATCCACCAGGAGATGAAAAATTGGAATTAACTCTTCCCAGAAAATGCCCATTCCTGGCTGTTCTGATCTCAGGCCTGGGAATGTGTCTGGCTTCAGCCTCACCTCACTGATGCCTAAATGAAGGAGCTCTTGCTCCCTATTATTTTCTTCCTGTAAGAAGGTATTAAATGCTGCACTCAAGTCTCCTGCTCAATCTTTGTTTAATTAGCTCAACAGATTGATCCTTTTAAGTCTTTTCCTTCAGGGCTTTTTTCCCAGCTGTCAAATAATCCGGGGGCTGTTATCAGCTCCCCCAACAATTTTTCTCCATCCTTTAAAATTTCTGAGCTCCAAAGAAGAACACACTTCTTGGGGGGAGATGGCTTTCACTGACAGAGCTCTGCTGTGCACTTAGAGGCACTCAAAAATTGACTTTTTACCTTTTAAATCATAATAAATCTTGGGTCATGTTTGGTGTGGGTGAGGAGAGTGTTTGTCTGCATTAAGTCAGTAAATATTCCTGTCCTATAAAACATAGGAGGTAGGAAAACAAACAGTTCAGATTTGATAGGTGAAAAGGGGAAGAAAAAGGATGCTAATTAATTATGGGTTTTATGAGTGAGACAACCTGAAAATTGAGGACAAGGAAAGGAGGAGGAGGAAGACCCAAGAAAAGATGGAAAAAGTAAAGATGTGATGGGATGAGTAGAGACAGAAAAGCTGGGAGAGGACAAGGTAGCAGAAAGCTCAGTGTGGGGGGAATCTCTACAGTCCATGGCTGAGAAAAGTGGGTTTTTTTTCTGGAAAACTTAAATGTAGCTCTTGTGGTGCTGCCATGGCTTAGTTCTGCTGGGAGCTCATCAAGTAGATACAATCCTTTGCCCAAAATTCTTACCTGAACTCATGAAATAAACTCTGGGTAATTTCATCTTAATCCAAAGCTAACATTTTTTAAAAGTCATTTTAATTTCTCCTCTGTTGACAGCAGAAATGTTCTGTCAGGAGGAGCTGAAGCTAAATACTTACACATGGATATTAGGAAAAATGTGTTTTGCCTTTTGTTTCAACAAAATGGACCAGAAAACATCATTTATTTTTTTTCTTCTGTCAAATTTAAATTGTCACTAAAAGGTCTCCACCCTTACCTGGTTAGGAATAAAGAGCTTTTTATCAGTACCTGTTTACTTGGGAAGTTGAAAAATTCCTGAATCCTTTGCAAGGATATGGATGGCTGCAGTTGGGACATGTTGAGGGAGTTTTTAACTTGTGTTTCATTTTAGCTGAAACTAAAATACTGATGTTCCATAGCTCCAGACTCTTCTTTTCACAAGTACTTCAGGTCTTTGCCAGTGCACCTAAACTGGTATGAAAACATAAATATAAAATGTATTTATAGATGAAATATGTGTTCTCTAGAGCTAGGCTGGTGCCATTAAAGTTCTGACCACCCTCTTTTTCTTCCAAATCTTTGGAGAAAAAATTTATATTTCAATTGTCAGGGGAAGTTTGTGATGCTGAGGTGATTTTTATCCAGTGCAATCTGGAGGAGGTTTTGTCTCTTCCACACCAGAGCTGCTACCAGTTTATCACTCCCATTCATTTAGGAACTGGAGATTTTTTACCTAAGCTTCATCCCTCCCTTCTCAGCCTGTTTTTTTGTTTGATTTAAATCTGCTCATTCTCTCTCCAAGTCTGCACACAAAGGCCGGAGCAGCGTTTGCCACGTAAGCCCTTTTCCAGTCTGCTTGATTGATCAGTCTGGCATCTTCTCTTGGCATTCCCCACAGCCACAGCCTTCACAGGCTCCCAAAAGGCACCAGGCACTGGTGGAATTTGCATTGTTGCATGTTTCAGCAGCTGTCATGCAGCCCTGATGAACGACACTTTGATTATTGCAGGCTGAAAACAATGAAGAATAACGAGTTTATAATTATCCTGCAAAATCAAACCGGCTGCAGCATCCAGCTGTATTTACAGTTCTCTCCTCATCCCTCCCCTTTATTGCTGAAATATTGTGTTAAATGCATTTCATAGCTGAGCTTCTCTGTGAGGTGAGATGGAAGTGAAGGTGGGAATGGAGGAGAGGATGGAAGGAATGGGCAGATAACCATGAGGGGATAACCATGAGGGGATAACCATGAGGGGATAACCATGAGGGGATAACCATGAGGGGATAACCATGAGGGGATAACCATGAGGGGATAACCATGAAGGGATAACCATGAGGGGATAACCATGGAGGGATAACCATGAGGGGATAACCATGGAGGGATAACCATGAAGGGATAATCAGGAGTCTGTAAGCGTGAATGCCAATAGATGAAGATGCAACATCCAACTTACTTCCAGCATTTTCAGAAAGAAGCCTCATGGTTTGGGGGGAAATACTAACCTTGAAGATGTTGCACAGGAGCTGGAATTGCCAGTTTTCCCTGGAGTGCAGGAGCTGTTGTTGTTGCAGTTTGCCCAGGACGAGGACGGCGGCAGCGGGGACTTTGCCGTGCTGGAGTACGAGAGCGCGGAGCAGGCGGAGAGCGTGCAAGGGGCCATGGACGGGCTCACCATCAACGGCAGGAGGCTCCAGGTGTCCTTCTGTGCCCCTGGAGCACCAGGCAGGAGCACCTTGGCAGCTCTGATAGCAGCACAAAGGATGGTGAGATCCCTGGAAGCCTCCTTGGGATGAGCTCGTCACGCCTGAGCTGGGGCTGTGCACAGTGAGGAGAAGGAGCTGGGCTTGGGAAGAATTTTGGGTTTATCAAAACCAGCTTGGATAGGGCTGGGAGCAGCTCTGGGATAGTGGAGGATTCCCTGCCCATGCCAGGCTTGGGAAGCATTTTGGGTTTATCAAAGCCAGCTTGGAAAGGCTGGGATCAACCCTGGCTTAGTGGAGGATTCCCTGCCTGTGGAGAAGGAGCTGGGCTTGGGAAGCATTTTGGGTTTATCAAAGCCAGCTTGGAAAGGCTGGGATCAACCCTGGCTTAGTGGAGGATTCCATGCCTGTGGAGAAGCAACCAGGCTTGGATTGCATTTTGGGTTTATCAAAGCCAGCTTGGACTTGGTTGGATTCCCTGCCCATGATAAAGGGTGGAACTGGATAGGCTTTAACCAACCCAAACCATTCTGGAATTCTGTGTAATCAGCCCAGTTCAGGCTCTTTCCTAGGCAAAGATGGCCAGGAAGAAGATAAAATATATCCATAAAATATCACAAAGCTACACCCACATAGCTCTGGGCTTTTAGTAAATGTAATCTCCTGTAAGAGAAATCATTCCAGCTCAAAACAAAAGTGACTGGGAATGAGTCACTGGACGAGCTAAAACTTGGTTTAAAACAGAGAGGCAAGGATTTGTCAGCTTTAAGATAAATTTCAAGGCAGGAGAAACAGGTTCATTTCATGCTGGAGGTAGAAGAAAGCTTTTTCCACCCACGTGTCTTATCAAATTATTTCCTGGGAAATTGGATGTGATCAGTGTTACATGGAGAGGCAGAGGAGTTCCCTACTTCAGCCAGCTCTGTAAAAGATGAGAAGTCTGTTACAAGATGTGGTGCTCATGGCAACTCTGGGTTTAAGGGCAAAAAAAAAAAGAAATGTGCTTGAAATGTTGTTGGAATGGTTTGTTAGGTGTTTCATATGAGGGGGAAGAAAGCAGGAAACAGGGAAGGAAATGTTTTTTTTTCTGTGGTAGATGAAATGTGTGCATTGCCATTGGAGTTGGAAGGATTTAAATGTGTTCATTGTTTTCTCCTGCTTCTAACACTTTTTATCTCTTCTTTGGAGATGAGGAACAATAGGAAAGGCTTGCTTCCAGAGCCAAACCCAGTGCAGATCATGAAAAGTTTTAATAATCCAGCAATGCTGCAGATGCTGCTGCAGCCCCAGCTGCGTGGCCACGCTGTTAAACCTGGTAAGCTGTTCTAAAAGAATGCAAAATGAAACCCTGTTCTTAGTGCTGCAAGGCTTTTGCCAAGTAATTAAGGAGAAATGATGTTTAAAATCTATGCAGACATTGTTTCAGGGTGTTTGTGCAGGTAATTTGACATTTTCTGAAAGCAAAAGTGCTTTGCTGCTCTCCTTTGTTTGGGTAAAATTCAGTGTTCTTACAAATCTCCTTGTATGAACTCTGTGGGCTCTGAATATTCACATTAGAAATGGGTTTAGAAAGAAATGTCTTTTGCAAGACTTTGCTAAACTTAAATCTGATTGTAGATCTGAATTTTGCAGCCTGAGTCTTTTCTCCTGTTGCCAATGTAAATCTTTATTCTTTTGGCTGCTGCCACAGCTGTGCAGAGCATTTATTACAGCATCAGCCAGAAACATTTCTGTGTTCTAACCAGGGTGTGAATAAACAGAATTAATCACATTTCCAATGGTGGAAGTGCTCAGAGCAGGTGATGAGGAGATCAGAGTGTGGTGACAAACCCAGAAAATGCAGTGTGAAGTGACCCCTTCAGGGCAGAAACACTTGAGCTAAATCTGAATTTAAAGCACTCCAGATAAAGCTGAGACCTGGAATCAGCTCAGGAGTGAAACTCTCAGGGGTGGAGGAGCACCTGGAGGGGACCTTTGAGCTCTCACAATCTGGTAATTGTACATGGAAAGTTTCATTGCCTCTCACATTCCCTTATAATCACCTTTGTACTCTTAAAAAAATCCTGGAAAGCAAATTAAAAAACACTGGATAATTCTAAAGATAATTACTTGCCTAATTTGTAAAATACACAATTTTTTTTGTGTGTTTCTTGAACAGTTCTTGGAGCATCTGCAGGTTTACCTCACCTCATAAATTCAGCAGTTGGGCCACCTTTTTTGCAGTTGAATAAAGTTCATCAGGTATGTGACAAAAAAAAAAATAAACCCTGTCATCAAAAGAAGAGGATTTGGGGAGATCTTAACATGAGAAATCCTAAAGTTTTAAGGAATTACAGCTAAAATCAGTGTTCTTGTTGGAGCTCTAAGGGAAATAATGAAATGTGGGGAGCAGGCAGTGCTGACTGTCCAGAATGGAGTTACTTTATCTCAATTTTTGACTTAAAAGCTGCCAATGCAAACAAAACTTTTGTCATTACTGGCAGAAAAAATCCCTCTTTAAAGGAGCTCTCAAGGAGCCTGGCACATCCCTTTCCCATCTCCACACTCCTGTGGAGCCTTTATGGATTTATCTGATTCAAACCAACAAGTTGAGCACCTTTAGCTTCCTTCTCAAGCTTGCAAGGACCCAAATGCCATCAAAAAATGTTCTTTTCTTACTGATAAACCCCCTGTAATTCCAGATGGGCACCAGAATTCCTGAGAGATAATGGGAAGGATCTTTGGGATGAGTTTGTGTTAGAAATTGAGAAGGAGAAAATGCACCCACAACCAGCATTTCTGCCTTGAGCTGAGCTGCTCTCAGGGATTTCTCCAGCTCTGCCAGGAGCCAAAAATTGAATTTAATATTCATGGTAGGGATTTACACAAATACCTACAAGGGACTGGAGTTGATCACTTGGCCTTACTTTTTCTGATGTCTCAGAAATTCCCATTTAAAAAACAAAATCCCCTTCAGCATCAATTATTTCTGCAGTTCTTTTGGCAAACACAGGCCAAGAGATTTTAAATAAACCCCAACTAAAATGCAGAAATATTCCTTATGTTAAGTATATGGAGCTTTTCTGTTTTTTTTTCTGTAAAAACTGGTTGGTGAATACATTAATATATTAATTTTGAATAAATACTGCTTCATTAATTCAAATTAATAATTTAATTAAATTATTTTTTCATAAAATCCCCATATAAAGAAAAATTACATCATTTTTTAGGAGTTTTAAAAATTTTAAATGATATTTTCAATTGATCTGTTTAAGTTCCTGCTGCTCTCTTCTGCCTGTGCTTCCTTGGAAGTGTTTGGGGCTCACAGCTGGAACCAGGGATGTTTTCCATAATTAACAGTGGGATTGATGATGATCCAAAGGTTTTTCCAGTGGTTTTTGGCTTGGGAGAGCTGCAGCCAGACAAACTCTGTGTTTTCTCTTATAAGTCTCATTCTCTTCCTGGGAGCTTCCTGTCATTTAATGAGCTCCAAACCTGAATTTTAGAAGGATTTGATGATCCAGATTTCTTCTATAAGTCACTTTTTTTTTCTCTCCTTGGGTGATTTATTTTGGGGAATTCTCTAAAGCCAGAGAAGCAGGTCACTGTTTTGTTTTTATTGTCTTGAAATTCAGTGTTGTCACTGAAACACCTCCCCAGTCACTCTGATTTAGCTCCCTGCATGTCCTGGGTTTCTATTTTATATTCAGGGCTTTGTAAAGTAACAGAATGAGAAAAAAAAAAGTTTTAAAATAATTATTTTTAAAGGATTCAACAGACAGGATTTGAAAGTTATTCACCCAGTAATTTTTCAACTTTTTGTAGCCTGATTTTTCAACTTGCTTCTCTTAATTTCTATCAGTTATAAACTATCCTGTGCCAAAATAATGCATTTTCACTTTCCTCAGGGATGTTTTCCTCAGTCATCCAGCAATTTATTAAATCTTGATTAATCCAGAGCCTTTCCTCTGGGGATTCTGACCAAACTGATTTTTCCACTCTTTTATTTCTGGAAGTTTTGCAATGGAACCACTTTGCTTTGTTGCTGGGGCCAAGTTTAGCAGGAGCAGCCCCTGGCAGTGGTGACAATAACCAGCCCTGCAGAATTTCTCCTGGAAATCACCGAGACAGTTAAAACAGATGCATAACTAATCTAGATATGGCACATCTTTGTTTGGAAAAGCACATTTCTGAGTCCAGAATATCATATTTTAGTCCAGAAGATGATATTTTTGTCATGAAGGGTTTTTCTTTGCCTAGGGAATTTAACCCTGCCACACAGAGACACAGCCTAGGCTTGGAAATATTTGGGAGGTGTTTTGCACTCTTTCATTCCCTGGGTTTGGTGATGTAAAATAATTTAAAAGGGTGCACTTGGCATGATCACAGTGTCCTGTACATTTATTTTGGTACAACAGCCTATAGAACAACCTATATTTTACTGGCAGGTGATGCTGCCAGACACTTGCAGGCCTGCAGCATAAATCATGATGTCTTTTAAAGTTTATTTTAAGCCTCAGTGCTGGCCAGAGCTCATAATGTTGAATATACCAGTGGCAGAGGGTGGCCCAAAGTTATTAATTCAGTGGCTCAGTTCTGGTGGCAAACTGACCCAGAATATTTGGAATGAACAATGTGAATATTGTATAGACTTGCCAATGTGCAGGCACTGTGATTTGTCAGGTTTTAATGGCAGGATTTCATGTAGATCATTGTGGGGGAAAAAAAATCTGGATATTTCTCTGAAGCAAAACCAGTTCTGTGGAGGAAATTATTTTCTTTTGCTGTCTCAACTCGAAATCTTGAATTTCTTTGAGCAGCATTGTGTGAAAATGTTTGAGGGCTGCTCAGCTCTCCCTGCCTGCCAGCTAACCCTTGTTTTAATCCTTTCTCAGAGCTCAATTCTGGGGAGCACCTCCAGCCTGCTGCTGCAGAGCCCTGCTCACCTGCCCCTGCCCCAGCAGCAGCTGCTGAAGATGGAAAACATGCAGGCAAACACTGTAAGGCCATCCCTGCAACTCTGACTCTCTTTGAACACTCCTATAATCCCTAAAATAAATCATTTTTATCATCAGGTGCCCACGATCTTTTAAGTTCCCTTCCAACCCATTCATGTTTCTGTGATCCTTGACCAGTTTAGTGGAGCTGAAAAGGCTGAGAATTTGTGGGATTTGTAAGAAGCAGCTGTGAGCAGATTATTTTAATCATTGACACAGTTTTCTCTTCTTCCTTTTAGAAACCAGGTTTGCTGGGAGAACCTCCAACAATGCTCCTGCAGACAGTGCTGGGCATAGGGGTGATGCCAGCAGTGAACTCAGGCCTGGCAGCACGAGGAGAAGCTCTCAAGTGTAAATGACATTTTATTTCATCCCAGGTCACTAGAAATGCCCCAGCCTCACATGGTGCACCTGACTTTTCTCCCTGTGTAACAAAAGCAGGCTGTGAAATCCTCTGCTAGCTCAGTCACTGCCTTTTTTTTTTTTTTTTGTACACTTATAATATGCTTTTATTCAGGGGTGACATTTTGTGGAGTTTCTCAGAGCAGGTAAATGTGAGTTGCTTAAGAGGCACCACAAATTTGCTCTTCATTTTGTTAAGAAATGAGTTCTAACAACCAGATGTCAGTTTGGAATGCAAATTTCTGTGCCACTGGTGGCCTCAATATTTATGAGGAAAGATCATTTGGATACTGGGGGTGCTCCCCTGGAGAGGAGAAGGCTCCAGGGAGAGCTCAGAGCCCCTGGCAGGGCCTGGAGGGGCTCCAGGAGAGCTGGAGAGGGGCTGGGGACAAGGGAGGGAGGGACAGGACACAGGGAATGGCTTTAAAATGGAAAAGGAGGGATTTAGGTGGGATGTTGGGAAGGAATTCCTGGCTGGAATAGAATTCCCAGATTTGCTGTGGCTGCCCCTGGATCCCTGGAATTCTCCAAGACCAGGTTGGAGCAGCCTGGCACAGTGGAAGGGGGTGGCAATGGATGATCCTTAAGGTCCCTCCCAAGCCAAACCATTCCAGGATTTTCTGATCTTGTTTCCTTCACTGCTCCATTGTGTTCTGCAATCCTGGCCATGCTCTGAGTCATGGCAGTAACCAGGAGCAAGGAAAATCCAGGGGAGAGCAGAAAACAACTCAGAATATCCAGATTTTCATTTTGGAGAACATTTTCCAACTCTTCAGTTAAAATAATTCTTCCTCATACCATCTGAGGTGGGGTTTCCCCCAGCGTTCCCATCCAGCATCCTCCAGGATGTTGTTCCCAGCTTTTTTTTTTTCTTTGAAAATGACAGGAAGCACTAAGTTATCACAGGGAATGTTTAGAAAAGTCAGACTTGTATTGAATCAGCCTGAAGTTGATTCCCATCCCACTTGTTTGCCGTATTGAATCAGCCTGAAGTTGATTCCCATCCCACTTGTTTGCCATGTCGAATCAGCCTGAAGTTGGCTCATTTACCAGTGGGATGGGAAAAGAACAAACCCCAACGAAGCAGACCTGCAATTGTTGTCCTCCTCCCTCATTAACCCCCCAAGCAAACCCCGTTTCCCTCCGTGGCTGCCCGCATTCCCTAACCCCGTTCCCGTTGCAGCGGCGGCGGCGGGGATGCTGCCGTT
>WEIU01001979.1:408387-452206 GCA_013389925.1 Aegithalos caudatus
CTTTTCCTCCTCTTTTCCTCCTCTTTTCCTCCTCTTTTCCTCCTCTTTTCCTCCTCTTTTCCTCCTCTTTTCCTCCTCTTTTCCTCCTCCTCTCTGTTGTACCCATGCCAGTGTCTCCACTGTAAGAATGCTCCATCCCAGGAGCATCCTTGATGCCTCCTGGTGTCCCTGCAGCTGTGCTAGTGCAGAACAATAACAATGCTGCTCCTTGGTGGTCCAGCTGAGGGAACAAAGGAGGCTGCCCACTGCTGCAGGGCTCCTCTCCATGTGTTTGGTGGTGAAATTCATCTCAGGGGCAGTGCCTCCTTTAAAGGCTAAAAACTGAACTTGGGGTTGAAGTTTGTGATTAATCAGGAGCAGTTCTGGTGGGGGTGGGACCTTTGGGTTTCCAGGTGCTTGTGTGTGTGTGTGTATATTAATTTTCCACTTTTAATTATCAGTTTTTTAAAATATTATTTATTCCCTTGAATATGAGAGGATGATGGGATGGGATTTAAGTGTCTCATTCTTTCAGAATATTTTTTCTGCCCTTAAGAATATTTACCTTTTTTATAATATACATCAATGCTTTCACATTCTTGGAGAAACATGTGCTTAATTCATGATTTTCCTGACATTTGGCCTTTATTTCCTTGTGTCTCCAAGTGAAAAGAGTTAATTTTGTCTTGGCCATGTACTTAATGTTCACTCCCTGCATCTGGAATTGGTGGAGTGATTATTATTCCTTCACTTGCATATAAAAGGAGGGTTTTTGTTTGTTTGTTTTGTAATATCCTTTAGGAACTTGCAATCTGAAGAGAAACATTCCTACAAAAACTGTTTGGAAGAAAAAACTGCAGGCAGTGTGTCCAGATTGCTGAAATAAAATGGAACTTTAAAAGGATTGACTTCAAAAGTTTCATTTTATTTCAAAAGTTCTTTTTTCATAGGAATAAGCTTTTTCCAACACCCTGCTGGGGCACTTAACTTTATTTCTGATCAGTTTAATATGAATTTAATGCAAACTGCCCTTTTTTCAGACTCCCTTGAAAAAACAGACTTCTCTGCTTGGGGAACCCCCAAAAGAAATTCGGCTGAGCACCAACCCCTACTTGAATTTGGCAAGTGTTTTGCCTGGTATCTGTCTGCCAGGTAAGCAAACATTGCATGGATTTTATTGCAGATTTCCACAGCCAGAGCATGGCAAATATTTATCCTGTTTGCCTGGTAAATCCAGTGACCACAGCATTAATCCTCAAAGAAATCTCATAGTGTGTCTTAAAATTGCAAAGTCATTTATCCTGATGGTTACATTTTCAGAAGCTTTTCTAGAAACTTTTTCAATTATTTGTAGCACTGATGAATTTGGGGCACAGCCTAATGTCAAAAGGCAAATTTCAGTTTTAATCCTGGAATAGAAATAGATCTTTGTGTTTTTTTACAAGCCAGGTGTTGATTCAGACTCTGTCCTTTGTGTTCCCAGCAGCAATTGCCAGCAAAGCCTCCAGTCCTCCACAGCAGACCAGCCTTCCAAACAATGTCATGGATGCTGCTGTGTCTCAGGGAACTGCATCACAACATGCAATGGAAAATTACTTCAGTTATTCCCAGCAGCCTGGGGAATACCCACAGGTAGGAATTCCACAGCCTGCTGTCCCCTGGGGTTCTCCCAGAGCTGCTCCTTGTTTTCTCTGGGTGTTTTTCCTGAGCCTCTCCAGTGACACTTTATCTCTTTCAGTGTTTGGAGCAGATTTATAGCACAGAGAACATGAAATCACAGCCCTGAGAGCCTGAACTCCAGGCACTCACTCAAAAATGCCTTCTCACCACCTCAGCCTGGCTTTTGTCTGCCTTCAGGGCCTGGGGTTTTTCTCTTTGCCTTCCCCAGAAGTTTTTAACCCTTGAGCTTTGGCTGGGTCCTGCAGAGCTGGGGATGCTTGGCAGCTGCCCAGGATGTGCTCCCCATGTGGTGATCAGAGCCTGGCCAGGAGCTGCAGGCTCTGGGAAGTGTTGCAGTGCTCAGAGCCAGTTCCCCTGGGAGAGAACATTCCCATATTGCCATTAACCACGTCTGTATGAAGCTGGAACTGTGCAGAGCAGATCTGAGGGGTGCCTCCTCCCCAGGCTGGCAGGGGGGAGACAGAGACCCCCCCTGTGCTGCTGGCAGGGAGATCTGTGAGCCCAGACTCTGGGAGTCAGGAGAGGTTTGGATTGGGAGGCTCCCAGTGAGGGGAGCAGTGCACAGAGCAGGAGCTTTGCCAGGGCCCAGACACCTCTTGGATCACATCTGGTGCCTAAAGGAGCTGCAGAGGGACTGGGGACAAGGCCTGGAGGGACAGGACACAGGGAATGAATCCCACAGGGCAGGGATAGCTGGGATTTTGGGCAGGAATTGTTCCCTGGCAGGGTGGGGGTGCTCAGAGAAGCTGTGGCTGCCCCATCCCTGGTGGCATTCCCAGAACAGGAATTGTCCCTGCCTCACTGCCAGGCCAGAGGTGCTCTTGTGTGTTTTAAGCACTTCCCATCATTTAAAATGTTTGATTTGGGCTTCCCCACTGGTGCTGAGGGTGTTCTGATGCTGCTTGGAGAGCTCTGTGCTGTCAGAGTTGCAGCAGGCATGGGAGAAGTTTCTGCCCCTCTGTAGGAGGCTGTCCAGCACTGGTTCCAGCACTGTGCTCAGGCACATCCCTCTCCCCAGGCCAGACTGGATGGCTTGGAAAATGAAGCCTCAGAGGTGAGAAATAATTCCATTTCCTTGCTGCCTCCACTGGCTGTTGCTGCCATCAGCTCTTGGACACCTGCTTTGTGTGTTGGCACAGGAATGAGGGGCTGGGGGGATGGCACTGCATGGGCACTGCTGCACCCCTGGGGGCACAGCCCAAATATCCCTGCCCAAAACCACCTGGAACACTCAGGAGTGGGTTGGAACACTCACCAGGGAGCAGCACAGCATTCAGGGCATTTCCCAGTGCTGATTTCCCCAGCACTGAAGGGCTCTTGCTTGCCCAAGCTGAGGTTTTTGTGACCAGGAAGGAAGACACTTTTTAAAGGAATTAAAACCATCATCCAAATCCCACATTTTGCTCCAGGACTTGCTGCACACCCGAGCTGCTGTGAATTGCACCTCTTGTTGTTACTCAGGCATTTCCATACTGAGAGCTCATCACAAAAGAAAAAAAAAAGAATTATTAAACCTTTTTTCCTTCTACTTCATGGATCCCATTCTGGATTCAGGAATCTACAGGACCTTTCCCAGACTACAGCACCTGCCTGCAGGCAGTGCCTGCCCTTTTGAGTGGATCCCAGCAGGGCCTGCAGCCTCCTCCAGCAAATCCCTTAAAGCAGGTGAGAGGAGAGGAGAGGAGGAGCAGAGGCTGCAGACTCTTCCCTGTCTGCTGCTGCCCCCGAGTGGAGCTTTCCCTCTGCATCCCTGCTCCACACAATTCCTGGGAATGTCAGAAGAGGCTGGGCCAGCTCCAGAGCCTGGCAGAGCCCTCCAGGCCCTGGGGATCAGCTCCTCTCAGTGCCCCAAAACCCCCAGGCAGAGCAAGGCTGGGTTTTGGGAGCTTCCTGGAGAGAAAAATGTACAAAAATGCCTGGAAGGAGGCAGATAAAGGAGAAAGAGAGGAGGTTTACCCTGGATTTTAAATGGGTGTTTGCCTGACTTGCAGGTGGTTTGCACTGGGATAGAATCTCTGAAGGGCAAAGAGCAGCTCGAAATGTCCTGGAAAGCAAATGAAAAAACACAGGAGAAAGATTTTTTCCTGCCTGATTTGTAAAATACCCCTTTTTTTTTTTTTTTGGTGTGTTTCTAGAACAGTTCTTGGAGCATTTGCAAGTTTACCTGGTCTTGGGCAGCATCCAGGGTACCTGCACTGGATCCTGGGGGATAAACTGGTTTTTATTTGGAATTACAGGTGTCAGCTGCAGCTCAGACTCACTGAGCAAAGCTTCCTTTGCTGGGGCTGCAGTGCACACAGTTTTCATCCATAAACAGAGTGGGAATGCTTTGGAAACAGTGAGGGCCAGTTTGTGGAGTCTGGTTAGGATTTAGGAGTGCTGAGGAATTCCTGTCCCTGTGCTGTAGGTAAATCCCAGCTCCTGTTTTTATGGATGGGAAAGCTGAGGGGCCTGGCCCTTGCACCACACCATTAAATCCTGTGGGCTCAGTTCAGACTGGCCATCAGATTCCTGGGGTTGTTTGGAGATTTTGAAGGGAATTCCTTTTAACTCCAGCAATTCCTGACTCCTGGCTAGAGCTGGCTGAGACGTGGTTTGGGCTAAAGGTGGCCAAAGCCTGGCCATGGGCTGGGACATGAAAAAAATTGGATTTTCGTATTCCCAACAGCTCTGACATGGCTGGAAACGATGGAATGGAGAGAGAGTGGGGTTTGAGCTGAGCAGCAGCTCCCAGTTTGTCTCCAGAGAGGTTCCTGGGCTGGTGCAGAGCAGCTCCCTGGATGCTGTGGTAATGCCAGGAGCCATAAAAGGCAGGAGGAGCACAGTCAGTCCCTTGGCACGGGCACAGCAGCACAGTTTGCTCCAAACTGCAGGAATTGCAGATCAATCTCAGTGGAGAGGCTGCTCCCCAGGAGGCTCTGTCAGTTCAGTGTGTGCTGGTGTGGCTGTGCCTGCAGCTTGTTGGAATTCTGCTTTTAGTTTTTCCTTTTTTTTTTTAATCCTGCTGTTTCAGAGGCTCAGGAGGAGCAGGGTTGGGGGTTTGTGTGCAGCACCAGGACGTGGTGGAGGGACACAGGACATGGGTGACATCCCCATCCTGCAGAGCTGCAGGAGAGAGGACAGGGGGAAAACTTTCTCCAACAATTTTGTGTTTTTGATGAAGGTACCCTCAGGATAAAACTGGAGTGAGCAGGAGCAGTTGGAGCTATGAGTGTGAGCAGCACAGGGTGCTTGGAGAGCTGCTGGGAAAGGTTTTCCCAAAGGGAAGGTGAGGCCAGGGAGCCCTTGGGGCAGCCTTAGAGCAGCTGTGCCCTCGGGGCTGAGCATGCCAGAGTTGGAATTCCAATTCCAATGAAATTCCACTGCTGCTCCATCCATCCCTCACTCCTGTGTGAGATCCTGCCCATCCCCACCCTGGCACAGCTGGAAAATTCACCTTTCACCCCTGGCTGGGTGTGGGAGCTGGGCCAGGACTCTTCAACCCCTTCAGCTCTCCAGGAGGAATGGAAGGTGCCTCATCCTGGGGATGTCTGCATCAGCCACCACCAAAGCCATTATCCCATGGATGTTATCCATGTGCTGTGGAACGTGGCACCACAGCTGGGATCCTTTTACCAGTGGGGTTTTTTTAGGGAAAGAGCACAAACCCCAGAGCCCTGAGCCGAAGGAGTGGGGTCCTTGGCATCCCCAGAGTGGGAATGCTGAGCCTGGAGGCTCCTGGCCGGCAGGGGTGGCCGCGGATCGAGTGTCCCCTGTCCCCTCTCGCCCGCAGGTGGCCCCGAAGCGCAGCTCCGCGTACCTCGTGTCCGAGCCCGGCCCCGGGGAGTTCCCGCCTCCAGGGCGCTACTCCGAGTCCTCCCTGAAGAAGAAGCGCGTGTATTGATCCACCCCAGGGAGCCCTGCAGCCCCAGGGAGCCCTGCAGCCCCAGGGATCCAGCCCTGAATTCCCAGGGATCCCTGCAGCCCCAGGGATCCAGCCCTGCATCCCCAGGATCCCTGCACCCCCCAGGACTGCAACAGCCCCTGGGATCCATATCTGCATCCCCCAGGATTGCTGCAGCCCCTGGGATCCATATCTGCATCCCCAGGATCCCTGCAGCCCGAGGGATCCATCTCTGCATCCCCCAGGATCCCTGCATCCCCCAGGGATCGCTGCATCCCCAGCCCAGGGGAAGGCAGGTGGGAATCCCTCTGTATTTATTGCTGCCTTAACTCCAGACAAGGAATTCTTTGTGTCCCAGTCCCTCCAGGGTGTGACAGGGGTGGCTGCTCTGGCCTGGAGAGGAGGGGACAGCGCTGGCTTTGTCACCTGGGGGCTGAGGGACACAGCACAGAGACCTGGGGAGCTGGGGCAGCTCCAGCTGAAAGCAATAAAAACCCAGAGGAAAGAAAGCTGATCCTCTCTCCAGTCCTCAGCCTGAGGAAGTTAAAAGAGGAAGTCTTGGTAGGAATTATTTTGTATTCTTTTAACTCAGAATGTGGGGCTTTTTTTTCCAACTTTCCTTTTTCCAGGATTAAGAGCTCTGCATTTACAGCCTTTCAATTTTTAATATTTCTTCTTAATCCTGGAATGGAGCGATACCAAATGGATTCCCAGAGCCCTGGTGATGTTCTCAATAAAAGGGAGATGCTGTCCTCTGCTGCCTTGGAATATTCCCTGGGATTTGGAGAGCTGATCCTTGGACAGTGGAATAACTTTGTTTTTAGGCTGAGAATCCACACCTTTTCCATGGAGGAAGCAATTCCCAGTGTGAGGCAGCCTCCTCCTTCCACAGGTGTGGGACAGTTCTTCCTGGGCCACCCCACATTTGCTTCCCACTTTTGAGTGTATTTTCCTTTTTTTTTTTTAAGACTTTTTGTATTTTTAGCTTATTATCAGCTCTGGCTCGAGTTGTGATCAGCAATCCCTCCCTTTGCCATCAGTGACAGGTAAATGAGGAGCCAGCCCTCATTCCAAGGCTTTTTCCCTTGGAATCCTGCTGCAAATCCATTTGGATTGAGCTCACCCAGGCCAGGAGCCACCTCCTCCTCCCTTTTCTTTGCTAGAGAACACTGAAGCCATTTTTCAATACTGATATTTTTTTTTTTAATTAAAAGTCTTAAACTTTGCCTTTCAAGCTTTGGGATGTGACCAGGATCCACATTTTCAAAGCTTAAAAAAAATCCCAATCAAAATCCCTCTTCCCTCAGCTGCTGGAACTGCTCCACAAAGAGGAGCCAGGAGCTTTTCTGGGATTCTGCCTGTATGTATTGATAAATTCACTTGTAATATTTTGTTTCAACTGTTTGTATATGCAACTTTCTCAACTTGTTACACTTTTCAATGAAAATAAATTGTTGGTACTTATTTCAAGTGGATTTTTTTTTTGTGGGAAGAAAACAGCCCTGGACTCCTTTAATCAGGTAAGGAAAAGTTTTGAAAGAATAACATTCCTATGGAAATTCCATTTTAAAAACTCTCTTCTGTTATATTTATGATTAAAAAGGGAGGCACATGGAGAAAAAAAAAATCTTTATTAGATTTGTTTGTATAAAGAGTAACAAAGTGCTTCCAGATTAAATTCAGCTTTCTAAGTGACATACAGAAACAATAACACTGTAAAAATAAATCTGACCTCCTTGGAGCTCATAATTACCATTTTATATATATTTATATATATATATTTATATATAGACCTCTTTCTATTATTGCCAGAACTCGAAGATCTCTTCAGAGCATTTTCCAGCTCCAGGTGTGGTGGGGAAAAACGATGGCAGCAGAAAATTCCAGTTAAACCACTCATGGGCTGAGTCAGAATGTTCTTTATAAAATTGTCTTGGAGGGGTTCCCATCCCCTAGGGCACCCCTGGGTGCTCAGGCCTCGTTTTCCTTTGGGATAATCCCCTCCCATCTCCATCAATTCCTTCCCTGCAATCTCTCAGCACCAGGGATGCACATTCACCCCCTCCCAGTCTGGGAGCTCCAGGGGGAAGAATGGGGAAGTGGGGTTAGGAAAAGCAAATTATTTATCCCAAAACTGGGGTGTTCTCATTGAAATGCACAACTGTGCCCACCCCTCCACGCTGCTGGGGGGAATTTTTGAACATTTTTTTTTAATACCTGTAAGAGCTCAGGGCTGGGGCCTGGTGGGTTAAAAAGAGCTGAAATTTTTGCTTTCCCTGTATTTTTATGCCAAAGTTGTTTGGTTTGTTACTAGGATTTAAGTGCACCTGAAGGGGGTATTTTGTCAGCCAACTTTTAAAATCATCAATTGAGCCCTCTTCCATCCCCTGGCTGAGGTCTGAGCTGAGAAATGCACTGGATTTTCCCAGCTTACATCATCCATCAGGGCAATTCCAGAATCAGAGCAGGATAAAACTGCCCTGCAAGAACAGCAGCAAAGGGAGCTGGAGTTCATCTTGCCCAAAACTTTTCAATTCTTTTACTCCAACTCTTCAGTCCGTTGGTAAAAGAATCCTTTGTAAGCACAGCAGCCCAGCCAGAGTACAAATTACAGGAGTGGGGAAAAAAAAAAAAAAAGGGAATAGCCTTGGGCATAGATAGTTTTGCTGGGCATTTAAAGTCCTGACAGGATTAAAAAAAAAAAAAAATTACATTTTACTCATAATAGTTTCAAATCCTTGGATCAGGTTGTGGAAGGTGGTGCGCTCGTCGTGTTTGTAGATCCAGCACTTCCTCATCAGCTGATCCACCTGGCAGCACAAACAGGGACGTTTTTAAAGGAATAAAACATTCTTGGGGTTTTCCAGCAAATGGAGCAGTGCCCCTGAATGAGCAGAACACCTCAGGAGCTGAGCAGGGGGGGTTGCTCAGTGCACACAGCAGTTCCACACCACTGGAACTGCCAAACTCCCAGGGATTCCCAAGGAATTTCCATGGATCCAGGTACTACAGCAAGTCCCTGACCCCTCTGAAGGGACACCACGGACTTGGGAACATTAATATCAAAAAACAGCTTAAAACAATACTTGAAAACCTTGGAAATGCCTTTTCCCAGCACTCCTGGAGGTCAGGCCTGTGAAACCAGGGAAGTGTGACCCCTGTGGGGCTGGCTCAGTGTCCAGATGGGGACAGGTGGACTTTTCTTTTTCCTTTTTATTTCCCTTTCCCTTCTTCCCTTTCCCCTTCCCTTTTCCTTTTCCTCCCTTCCTTCCATCATCCCTCCCTCCCTTCCTCACCTCCTCAGGGCACGTTGGTGGCCGTGGCAGTCTCTTGTCATCCTGCAGGACCCTCACCAGCCGTGCCACCGTCATCTGTCCCTGCGTGGGGCCGATCATCTTCAGGAATTCCTGTGGGGACAGAGGAGTCAGCTGGGAGCCCCTCCCCTGTGCAAGGAGAGCGGCAGGGAGTGCCCAGGTAACCCTGAAGTGCTCCCATGGGAGGGGTGGGACCTTCATGTCCCTCCCGCCCCAAATGTGCCCACGATTCTCTGCTTCCTCCTCTCCTTGCCAAAAGAAATAATGATTGTTTAAAGGATGGGATTGGAGCAGCCCTGGCAGCCACTCCTGTGCCAGGAACTGCCATGGGGCTGGAGTGGCACTGCCATGGGGCTGGCAGTGCCATGGGGCTGGCACTGCCATGGGGCTGCACTGACACTTACTGCCATGGGGCTGGCAGTGCCATGGGGCTGGCAGTGCCATGGGGCTGCACTGACACTTACTGCCATGGGGCTGGCAGTGCCATGGGGCTGGCAGTGCCATGGGGCTGCACTGACACTTACTGCCATGGGGCTGGACTCGGAGTCGCAGTAGGTGAGCAGCTCGTAGAGCGTCACCCCGAAGGACCACACGTCGGAGGCGATGTAGAACTTGCTCTGCAGCAAACACTCCGGAGCGTACCTGGGGACACAGGGGGACACAGGGGACAGGGTCACACCCACAGCTCCCAGCCCTGCTCACACACAGCACAGCCACTCCAGAGGCACAGCTGTGTTTGTGCAGCCCTCACACACATTACACGGTAACAAACAGGGCGTGTTCCACTGCCAGGCGCTGTGAAACCAAGGAGACCAAACCCAAAACAGCGGGGAAGTGAAAGAAACAAAGAGCACGGGAGGTGAGCAGAGTCCTCCAGGTGCCTTTTCCCTGCTCTCCTGGTGCATCTGCACAGGAAGGATCCTGAGGAGCACAGGGGCAGAGGTCCTGGGCCGTACCAGAAGACGGGGCTGTCGCGGTCGTCCTTGACCGTGTAATATTCCTTATCGGTCTCGATGGCCTTGGTGAGCCCAAAGTCCCCGATCTTCACCCTGTTCTCACTCTCCACCAGGACATTCCTCGCTGCCAGGTCACGGTGCACGTACTGACAGGAGCCCAGGTAGTCCATGCCCTGAGAGAGGAGAAAAGAAACCTTTTACTTCCTTTTCTTTTCTTCCTCCAATACTTTAAACTCTTTTTCTTCATGGCCTGACCGTGCTCTGCACTCTTCATCCTTTCACCTCGCTCCTTTCCTCTTGCCAACACATTCCAAGTGCTGCCCTCCCTCCTAATCCTCCAAATCCTCCCACAGGAACAACTTTCCACAGCAAACTTTGGAACTTGGAATCTCTTCATTATTGCCCCGCTGATCTTTGTGCCAGCAGCACCCAAAGCTTGGCAGGGATCGCTTTAGGATTCTGATCCTTGGGTTTGTTTGCTGTTTTCCACCCCCCATCCCTGCTTGATGGATGGAGCAGAGGAGCTGCAGGCTCAGGGCCCAGCTCACCTTGCAGATCTGAACTGCGTATCTGAGCAGCTGCTTGAGGTTGATCTTGTTCTTGTTCCGTGGGAGATACTCCTTCAGGCTCCCAGAGGGAAGGAATTCCATGATGAGTTTAATCCCACTTCCTCCTAAAAACCACAGCACGTTCAGTTTGCAGACCCTTCTCACACTGTGAACACCAACAGCTTTTGTACCAGGCCAGAGCAGTACAGTGTTTTAAACACCCCAGGGCTCATTCCCATCCTCCATCCCTGAGCCAATCCACAGGAAAACCTGCCCCAGGCAGAACATTTACAAAGTCTAAAGGAAAACCCATATACTTGTTAATATTCTGAAAGATTTACCATCTTCTGTGCAAATCCCCTTGTACTTGACAATGTTGTCATGGTAAAGATTCCTCAGGATTTCGATTTCCTTCTTGAGGTCAGCGATGTGATTCCCTCCGCTCTCCGGCTTCAGGGACTTCACTGCCACCTGCTCCCCTGTGTTGTCACCTTCTGGGTCATACCTGCACAGTTCCACCTTGCCAAAGTGGCCCTGGGTGGCACAGAAAGGAGCATCCTTGAGGACAATGCACAGTGACAACCAGGCACTGATGTGTGTGTGACACTGCACAGGCTGTGGGGACAGCCAGGCACTGAGCTGGGTGTGTGTGTGACACTGCACAGGCTGTGGGGACAGCCAGGCACTGATCTGGGGATGTGTGTGACACTGCACAGGCTGTGGGGACAGCCAGGCACTGAGCTGGGGATGTGTGTGACACTGCACAGGCTGTGGGGACAGCCAGGAGCACTGGCTGTGTTCTGGGGGTGACATTCCTCTTACCTCACCCAAATCCCGGATTCTTTTCAAGAACCTCTTCTCAAAGAGAGTGGGATCCACCTCGGTGACAGGTTTCTTCTCTGAGACAATATCAGGATCTAGGAGGGGAAACATCCCAGGTGAGATCCCTGCATGGATGATCCCAAGGAGGGGAAACATCCCATGTGAGATCCCTGCATGGATGATCCCATCCTTGCTCTATTCCCCCTGTCCCTTCCTTTGACCCCACCTGCTTTCTGACAGGGAATTCTCCATCCACTCCTGCCAGTCTGGATCTGTCTCCACACCCACACTCAGATTTTAACTCCCCACCCTGGAGCAGCTCCTCAGCTTCCATGAGGTTGGAAGGAGATGCTCTCCCAGCCCTCCCTCCCTGCAGGTGCCCCTGGGCCTCACTCTGCTCCTCCAGCTTGTTGATGTCCCTCATGATGGCCCTGAAGAAGGGTCTCTGGTGGGGGTCGTAGTTCATGCACTGCTTCATCAGGTCTGCCAGCTCCTTGCAGGAGGGAGTGGCCAGCACAAAGTGCCCCTCGTAGAACCTCTCCTTCTGTGGGAACAACAAAGGGAAATTCCAGCAATTTTAACTTCCATGACTCCCAGTTCTGAGCTGGGGCAATGGCTGGACTCGAGGATCTCTGAGGTCTTCTCTGACCTGGGAAATTCTGTGACTCTGTGACCATTAAATCCTCAATTCAGTGTGAATTTGCCAAGGAAATTCCCTTTTTTCAGCTGCAACTGGGATCTTTACAGTAGAGAATTCCAATGAGCTGGATCTGGAGTAATCACTTAACACCCATGAAGTCTTTAAAAGGTGCTGAATATTTCCACTTTCAGGAATCATTTCCTGCCAGGTTTTCCCAGTTATTTATGCACCAGGAAATGTTTACCAAGGACAGCCCCCCCAGGTCTCAGCTGCAGGCCAGGACAAGGCTGGGATGGGCATTCCCAACCAGACAGGAGGGGCACAACAGGAGTGACTCCAATTCTTTAAACTGCAGTGAACAGCAGCAGTGTCCCCTGGGAGAGCCTTTGGAATCAATCCAAAAGAAACAAGAGATGTTTGGGAGAATCTCACTCAGCTTCTAACTGGACACAGGGGTTAGAAAAGGCTGGGAGAGCTGGGATTGTCCAGTGTGGAGAGGAGAAGGCTCCAGGGAGAGCTCAGAGCCCCTGGCAGGGCCTGGAGGGGCTCCAGGAGAGCTGGAGAGGGGCTGGGGACAAGGGGGAAAACTGAAGGGCCCAAGAGGATGGATCCAAGCTGTGTAAGGCAGTTTTACCTCAGCTAAGGTCTTGTCCTTCAGGGGAGTTTCTCCATTGTAGCAGATTTCCCACAGGGTTGTGCCAAAGCTCCATTTATCTGCAGCAATGCTGAGGTTTTTGGAATCTTCCACACACTCAGGGGCAATCCAGGGGATCCGCTCCACGCGCTCTGGGATCAAACACACGGGGAGTGAAGAGCACAGGAGGGAAAAACCAGCTTTTAACTCAGTTATTCTTGTCTGAAATAAACTGGAGCTGCAGGATTTGTCCACTTCCTTGGTTCTCAAATTCCTGCTCTCAGAAGGAAGTTCCTGCAGATTTACAGGCTCGTGCCTGGAGCCATCCCCAAACTGAGATTCCTTCTGTCTCACCCCACTGCACACAACACTGTGTGAGAGAAAGGAATGCTCTGAACCCCCACTGTGTGCCTGCAGATCCATGAAAGCTGATTGTCCTATTCCAGAGGCAGTTCTGGCTGCTGTAAAGGACATTTCCCCCTTTCCCTGGCCATACCTTGCCTGGAGAGCACCGTGATGGGGATCCCTGGGTCACTGAGCTTTATGAAAGGCCCATACTCAGAATCAATGCCCTCTCTTGCCAGCAGGATGTTCTTGGTGCACACATTCCCATGCACCAAATCCTTGTCCTCCTACAGGAAAGCAGGGAAAGAACAGTCAAGAGGTGCTCCAGGATATCCACATCACAAGGAAGCTCTAAAATATTCCAAGCTGAAACACCCAGAATTACACCTGGGAAGAAATTGGAGCTCTGCCAGTGCTCCAGGATATCCACACCACAAGGGAACTCTAAAATATTCCAAGCTGAAACACCCAGAATTACACCTGGGAAGAAACTGGAGGGAAAGAAGGAAAGGAGGGGTAGGAAAATGGAGTGTTCCCACTTCAGCACTTTTCCTGGGGGGAGAAATGTGTTCCCACCTAGGCCCCAGTGGCTTTGCCAAGGTGTCTCTTACCAGGTAGCTCAGGGCACTTGCAAGTTGTTTGGCCACTTTGAATTTCCATGGGGTTGTGAGAACTTCACTTTTCTTGTGCATGAACAGATCCAGAGGCCCACACTCCACAAACTCTTCCACCATGATGTCTGCAAAGGCAGAAAGTCAGGACTGCCATGAATTGTTTGGAGCCACTGCATTTGTGTTCCCACCTCCCAGCCCAGATGGTTGGAAAATGATTTTGTTTCACCTTGCCCAAGGTTTATTTCAGTGCTCAGAGTCCAGATTAAAAGGCTGAGGGGCTTCATGTGGCAAATGAACATTAAACCTGGAACCAGGCATTCCAAAGGTGGAATTTTAATGCACATAACAGCTTAGAAAAATATGCAACAGGCTGCCATGTCCTCCTTGCTCTTGTACCAAAATTCCTTCAGCCTGGCCCTGTTTAACATCCAAATACAACTCAAATTCCTTTCCTGAGTCTGGAAGGGCTAAGGCTGGGGCATTAACCAGTTTCTATTTTAATTTTCCAAAGCTTTGCTCTCCTTCTGGTGTCCACACCACAGCATTAGGACTGTCTTGGGTTTAAAAAGTCATATAAAGATGTATTGTAGACATTTACATTTTTTATCTGCATATTTTTATTTCATATGTATAAACATTAAAATGTACACATATAAATGTATGCATATACATGTGTCCATGCTTTATATGTAGAATTATTACAGACATTCCTTTTCTACAAATGAATGCATATTTGTAATAAATGTAATACATTTAATGGTGCACCCCTGCCACAGGGTGCCCCTCTGCCATTCCAGCCTTAGGGAACCACCCTGGAAGGCTCAAACACAGTTCAGGAAAGGGGAATTTATTGGGAGAAAGACTTTTGCAGCTGTTTTGCTGTCCCAGCTTCCCTCTGGGAAGCTGCAGAGGCAGCAGTGCCACCCCAGCCCCTGTTCCAGCCCCAGCCCCTGTCCCTGTCCCAGCCCCTGTCCCTGTCCCAGCCTCTGTCCCTGTCCCTTTTTCCTTTTCCCTGTCCCTTTTCCCAGCCCCTGTCCCAGCCCTTGTGCCTGTCCCTTTTCCCTTTTCCCTGCCCCTTTTCCCTTGTCCCTTTTCCCTTTTCCTTTGTCCCTTTTCCCTTTTCCTTTTCCCTGCCCCTTTTCCCTTTTCCCTGCCCCTTTTCCCTTTTCCCTTTTCCCTTTCCCTTTGTCCCTTTTCCCTTTTCCTTTGTCCCTCTTCCCTTTCCCTTTTCCTTTTCCCTTTCCCTTTTCCCTTTTCCCTTTTCCCAGCCCCAGACTCACTCTCCACGTCGCGGACGCAGACGCCGTGCAGCAGCACCATGTGTTTGTGGGACACCTGCCTCATCATGCTGGCTGTCTCAAAGAAAGCCTGGGGAGAGGGACAGGAATCACATCCAGCAGCATTCCAGGGGTTCAACACATCCACAGCACCAGGAGCAGCACACAAAGGAACCCCTGGGTTTGGTTATGGGTCAGCAGGGAGCTGCACCTGCAGCATTTCCCCACTCCCAGCCCTTGTTTAAGGAAGTTCTCCATGAACAGCACACAAAAGGATAAAACTTGCCAAGGAGATGTCTCTGTGGCTGGGGTCCAGGACTTTGAGCAGGACTCGGATCTCTTTCTCATTCTGGTACCCTTCGCTCTCGTCATCCTTCAGGCTGAGCATCCCTGAGTAAATCTGGGTCCTGGTGCCTCTTCCCAGGTGCTCTCCCTGAGACACAGCAGCAGGGATTAGTCAGGCAGGAAGCAAACAGGATTGACACAAATATTTATGGAATCTGCACTTTTTTCTGTCTCTGGCTGATCTGGTTACAGATTTAAATTATCCCAGTGAGAACCCAATGACAGAGCTGCTTTTGCTTCAGTGAGCTCTGAGCCTCCCCCCGACGTGAATTCCTTGGATATTACACCTCCACACCATCCACAGGTTCCCTGGGATTGAACATTCCCAGACTAAACAAATGAATAAACAACAGCTGGGGTTCTTATTCACAAACTGCTGCTGAGGTGATCTTTAATGTGCTTCCAGAAGTGAGAGGAAGTAATATTTCACTGGCAGGCTTTGTTTGGGGAAGCAATTTCCTCCAATCTACCAGAGGATTCTGCCTTGGGATATTTTTGCAGGATGCTGACTGTAAACACACCAACCCAAACCCAATCTCTGTCTGCAGTGATGCAAATAAAAAACCCCCAGTACCTTTTGATTTCACAGAAGCAGCCAAGTGCACCATTCAAGAGCTCTTTTAGCAACATTAAATCTGATTTCAATGTATTCAAGGGTTGAGGTTTATTCAGGTGACCTGAATAAGTGACTACAAACATGGGGAAATTTGAAAATTTGGGGAGGGTCCAACACAGGATTCTGACTGCTCAGAGCTTTTGAATAATTCACCTTGTTTACTGTGGAATATCGCCTTAAACCTCTGTTTCTCTGCTAAGTCAGGCTTTTTAAAACACACCCACAACCAACCAGCTGTTAAGAAATGACCTTAAAACCTTAAATACCTTCAACAAAACTTAAAAAATCAATCCCATGTCCAGAAATGAAAGAATTCAAGACTCCCGAGCTCTTCTCTGTGCGCACAAAGCCACGCCAGCACGGGGATTCTACAACACAGGCTCATCCCCAAATGCAGCTCCAGCTGAAGCTTTCTGGGGCCACCTGGGAGAGGCAGGAGCAGGGAGCAGGGCAGGCTGGGCTCCCTGCAGGGCTCAGGGCACCCCTGGGTGCCGGGGAGCTCAGCACCCACCTGCAGGATCTCCTCCTTGCGGATGCGGTGGAAGCTCAGCTGCCCCATGGGGTACACGGGCTGCCACTCCTGGGCCCTCTTGGTTGCCACCAGAAGGTTGGAGATTTCTGCAAGGCAAAGGGGAGGAAATAGCCTTAAAGTTTGTCAAAGGAATTGTACTGCCCCTTCCCAGTGATGACATGGATGGGAATGGGTTAAAATCCCACCCCAAAAAAAGGGAGGAAAAAAGAAAGTTGGGCTTGAATTCTGCTCCTCATTCAACAGAGAAGTCACTAAAGCACAGTTTTATGTTTGGATTTTAAATACAGAGTTTTTGTCAGCCAGAGCAGGGTGACATTGAGCTACTGAACTGAATTTTCTGCACAAAGATTGGAAGAGAAAAGAGATGTGCTGCACATGGAATAAACTGGAATAAAATATCCCCCATCCCCTCCTGCCATCTCCTTTCCAGTGTGCTCATTTCCTCTTCACCTCCCTCCAAATTCCCTCAGCTCAGGGAAACACCAACAGGGTTCCCAGGAATTCAGCTGGGGAATGAGCAGAAGGAACAGACTCAAAACTGCAGTGCTTCCTCCTCACTGCTGCAGGGCAGACCCAGAAGTTTTGCACATGAATTCTGCCTCCCAGGCATTATTTATCAGGAGAGGATGGATTGGGATGTGTGTGGCCCTCTGGGCTTCTCCTGCTGTGAGCAGAATCTGGACTAAATCATCACCTGGGATTCTGGAATCACCAGGAATAACCACACCCTGCCAAACTGCTTTAGTCCCCTGAACTTCTTTGTGAATATTTCTGGTTAAATATTCAAAAAGAAGGAAAGAACCCATCAGGGAACAGAGAGAACAGGGAACATGCACTGAATCCTGCTGGAACTAAAGCCAGGGAAAAGCTGATCTGGGCAATCAACTCCCTGACCCTTTTTATTTTATTTTATCCCAAATCCAACCATCAAAATGAAACTAAAATGTGTCAAATGTGCAACGTCCCCCTGCTCCAGAGCATGATCCAGGCCCTTTGTGCAGAGTGAGGAGCTCAGGGACTCTCCCCAAGGCTCAGAGCAGCAGGTGATGGATGTGGCTTCTGACAGGAAACCATTATCAGTCAGCACAATCACCCCACTGTGCTTCCTCTCTCACACAACTCTGCTGCAAGGCTCCCCCAGTTCATAGCAAACAGCTCCAGACAGAGCTGGCAGCCCCCAACAACTGCCCCATTGTCCCTCCCAGATGATTCCCTGCCACCAGGCTCTCCAGGACAGCAGTTGGGACCAGAACCCTTCCCTGCTGCCTGCTGCAGAGGAGTTATTGAGCAGCAGCTCACGAGGAGAGCACACACAGCAGGTCCCAGCCCTCTTTTCCCCTCCTCAAACCTGCCCACAGCACCTCTTTTGCTTCTGACAAAACTCCACAGAAGGAAAAAGCTTGAAACCTTTTTTTTTTAAAGATCTTCACAGCACTAAAATACACTTAAAAAAACACTTTTGTGCCTGGAGTTTGTTCCTTTTCAACAACAAAACCCTGCAAGGCCAGGCTACCTCTGGGTCTGGGCTGGCAGCACCTCTTCAGGGTGAAGCTGATGTTGTCTGTCCTGAGGATTTGTCCCTTCAGGTGATCCATGAGGTCTTTCAGGGATGCAAAGGATTTGTTGGAGCCATGGAGGAAGTATCCCCCTTTCTTCACTTCGATCTGGAAGTTCTTGTAGGGGCCAGAGTTATTTGTCACCTGGTGTTGGAGGGAGAGGAAAGCAAGGAGAATCACTGGAGTGATTGTTTGTAAGGGCATCAAAGCTTCCCAAAACCTTGGCATCACATGTAGGAAAAGTTCATCCCCTGCTCCTAAGTCAAGGTCCTCTAATCAAACTGCAACAAAGCAGAAAAAACCCTAAAATTCCTGGAATTTTCACTCCCAGGAAGGCTCAAAGAGAAGAGCAGCAACAGAAAGATCCAATCACCCCACAAGACCAAATTAGGGATGTTTTTTATTTTTTATTTTTTTCAGAATTTGCAGTGCTGCCTCTTCTGGAGGAATTTGCTCTTCCTTTAGTCAAGAATTGCAGAATCTGGAGCAAGGTTTCAAAATCTCAACTTAAAACCAGCAAAACTCCCTCTTCCCACCCCAGACTGTTCAATAAGGTTTCAGTTTCACTCAGAGGTGCTGGGGAAGGGCTGAACTTCTGAACTTCCCCATCACAAGAGCTCTCAGGGTGTCCCCTCTGCAGCTTTGGGTCATCTCCCTTCCCTCTTTTCCAAGACAAAATTCCTTTTTTGTTTCGCTGTTACAAGAGAGAGCTGAGCATCTTTTCTTTAAATATCTACAGGAGATAAACCCAGTATCAAATACCCCTATTTTTTCCTAAGATGAGGATTTATGTTATCATTATTTATTAATTATTATTTATTATTTATTATTGGTATTGTGTGAACACTTTAAATATTCTCCCAAACCACCAAGTCAGCTGCAGGCTTCCAGCTGAGGCTGGTGTGGGAATAAAATCCATCAAAGGAATTAAATCCAAGCCCAAAAAGGCTCCAGGGAAGCTGAACCATGCTCAAGGCAGGATGAAGTGACAAATTCTCTATGTCATGAGCTTCAAATATTTCATTTTTATCCTGTTCCTGCACAGTTTGATTGGGGGGAATGGAGCTGTTCTGGATCTAATTAATCCCATTTGGAGAGACAGCACAAAGGGCTGGAAAAAAAAACCCAATTCCCCTTGCAGAGATGAGGGTGAGTGCCCTAAGGACAAAAACCACATCCCCAGGGATTCCAGGGAGCAGATTCCTGCTGGGAATGCCCAGCTGATTGTACCTCTGAGCCTTCCAAACACGTCACAGTCATCAGGATGTGGTTGAAGTTGGTGCAGCTCCACCTCAGCACGTACATCCCCACCTCATTGCCCTCCTGCCTCAGCTTGTTGATGGCATATTCAGTGCTGGAAGGGAATGGACAGTGAGAAAAACCAACAAGGGAGCAGCCAAAAATCTGGGTTTGGGATGGAACACGAGAGAAAACCTCTATTTGGGGTGGAAGAGCAACTTAGGAATATTTATGTTATTATTAAAATAGGATTTGAGGGTGCATTGCTCCCACTGAGCTGCACAGAGCAAGGGAGGAAGGATTTATTAAAGGGAATTCTGCATTCAGCACTGTGCAGGTGAACTCCTGGCTTTCTACACTTTGCAGCTTAAACAGAAAAGGGAAAAGCCACAAAGGTGGGTGGAGGGTAGAGAATTCCTCCAGGTGTTTAAAAACCCAAGGCTTTGTTCATCCACCCTGGGGGGAGCGTAGAGACACTTCCATTCTCTGCCTAAAACATTCCCTTGTGTCCATGGAGAAAACTCTTGGAACACTCCTTTAGTTCAGAAACACTGAGTTTATAAAGGAGTAAGGAGAAAAACACTGATTATTTTTTTTTCCCTTAAACAAAATTAAATCTTTTCCAACCTTTTGGTAACCACCGCCCATCCAAACCCTGCAATTCCTCAGCGGGAATTACCAAAATAAGAGGAATTCTCAAAAAAAAAACCCTTCAAAAAGCAGACCAGACTGACCAGATGGGCCCATGGCAGCCATTTCTGATGTTGTGCTGGATGAGGGGAGGAGCCACATCTGTGCACAGGTAGTGGTGAGCATCTGCTGTGAGCCTGAAGTAGCCATCGACCAGCGAGGTGAAGGACAGGGCCTCAGCGTGGGAGCTCAGCCTCAATTCCTGCCAAACACAGGGAAAAGTCAGCTGGGACAGACAGCAGGAATGCTGGAATTGCTGCCTGAAGTTTTATCTTTGCTGTATTTCAGGTTCTGTGGTGCCCAGGGAGCAGCTCTGAGCTCACAGTCAGGGTCACTCAGCTCTGCACACAGCAGGGACACAAAACAAATCCTTCTCCTGCTGCACCCCAAGGACAACTTCCAGCCCCAAAGCACAAACAAGGGTGGCTGCAGGGAGGAACAAGAAGGATGGGAGCTCACAGCCTGGAGCTGGAATCAGACAATTCAACCCCAATGTGCAAATGGACCAAAACTGATCAAAGTGTGAGACCTTGTGACCATTTTGTGTCCATTTTGGATCCACCCTGGGTGTAGCCCTGGCCAGGCTCTTGTCCTGCCCAACATGTATCCTTAGAGGCTTTTTAATTTAATTTAAATCTATTTTATTCTCTAGCTCTGTCCAGTCTCTGTTCCAGGTCAGACTTCCCAAGGAATTCCCTGGGCACTGAGAATTCCAGGCTTTCTGTGCTGACAGGCTCTGACCCCCAAGCAAACTCTGCACTGACCTGAGGCTGTGGAAAAGGCTCCCAAAATTGAGTGACAGCTCTGGGATTGTGGGTGTGGAGTTTGGATAGAAGTGTGTGATAGCACAGGGTGGGAAACTCAGAGTTTAAGGGTTTAGAATACAGGAATAGAGATAAAGCAAGGTGGAGGTTTTAGGGTATAGGCTGAGTTCTTTTTTTTTCACCTTCTTCTCCATGGTTTGGGTGGTGTTTTGTAATTGGGTAGAAAAGTTTGCATTGCAGGGCAGGGGTGGTTGGTTATTGGGTTAAAAGTAAAAAAAATTTAGGTGTCATTTGATAATTGGACAGTTTGTGATTAAAAGGCCTTGTAGAGAGAGAGATGAGGGTCATTTTTACTTTGTTAGCTCAAAGTGCTCATGTTTTGTGAGCCTGTACCACAGATAAGAATTAACAAACATCTGAGTCTGAACACAAACTGCATCTCCCAAGCATTTCATCTTGGCTCTGGCAGAAGAAAATGAGATAAAACCCCACAGAAATGATCCACCCAGGGAATTAAATCCACACTCAAGGGAAGCTGAATGACAAATCCTGTGCCAGGAGTGGAAAATGCTTGGTTTTCCCCACGTTCCTGCAGGGTTCTCACCATCCTTTTGTTGTCCTGCTTGTTGATGCTGACTGTGGCCTCCTTGATGACAATGTGGGTGATCTCAGGGAAATAGGAGAAATTGTTCCACATCTCCAAGAGTTTGTGTTTCTCTTCCTCCTTTTTGCTTTTGCCATCGGATTTTTTCTTCTTCTCTTTCTCTGTCTGTACAGGCTGCAAATGTGTTTGGGATGAAAGCTTTAGGTGAAATATGTTTAGCAGAGAGTTTTTACTCTAAACCAAAAAATTCATCCTAGAACAGTAATATAAATTAATTATTTATTAATTAGAATTCTAAAAAAGAGTTATGATATAAATTATAGCACTGATATAAATTATAGCATTGATATAAAATATAGACTATAATGTATTGCAATACATTTACTGTATACCAAAAATTCATTCTAGAATAATGATATAAATAAATTATTAATTATATCTATTTTATCTGTATAATGGAATTATAATACAAATTATAAAATAAATAGAAATTATCAAATAATAGTATAAAATATAGAATACAATGTATTCTAATATATAGAATAAATCTACTTAATTCTGGAATGTTTTTCACAGTCTTTCCTTTTCCTGGTAAAAGGGCTGCCCACAGAGGTTGTCCAGTATCCATTCTTGGGATTTTTCCAGATAAAATCCTGAGCTTGGTCTGGTCTCAAAACTAAACCTAAACAAGGGGTTGGGCTGGAACTTCCTGAGCTCCTTCCAACCTGGATAATCCCATAATCCTATAAAAGCCCCTCCAAAACAAAGCTGCTCTGCACTGCCTGAAGACCACAACCATCTTTTAACAGCTGTTATGTCCCCAAAAAATCCTTGAATTCCCATTTCTCCAGGGCTACTTACACTTGGCTTGAGCCTCCACTGAATCCCATTGTTTCCTGTCACCATCACTTCATACTTCTCGTTGTCTCCACAGTTGAATTTATTGACCTCATTCTCAGCAGAAATCAGCAAAAAAGAAGTCTCAAAAATCTCTGCCCCATAATATTTGGTCAGGACCTCCATGGTGGATAAATATTTCACCTTCAGGTCCCGTGGGGAGACGCTGTTGTTGCAGATGGTTTTGTTGTTGAACTCCTTCAGGAAGTGCTTGAAGACGTTATTGATCCGAATCCTGGTCAAGAAATTCCTCTGCCTGATGGTTTTGTTGAGAGTCTCGGGGATGTAATGTTTGTAACTGGAAAAGAAAAAAAAAACAACAAAACAAACCCACCAGGATTCATCTCCTGCTGGGAGAGCACAGGGACAAAGGATGGAGAGAGGATGGATCCCAGCTCACCTGATGTCCTTGGGAAGCTCGGGCAGCTTCACATTTTTCTTGATGGCATCGTGGGAGATGGCCAGGACAGCCATTCCCAGGCACTCGTTCTCGATCTCGTGCACCTCCTGGTCGTTTTTGGGATCACGGATGGGTGCCAGCCCCTTCACGAGGTCATACTGGCCCTGAACAGAATGAAAAAAAACAAATTAGCTCTCTGCTTTTTCCCACACTTCATCCCTGAGTGAGGAATTAATCCCTTGGGCAAGGAGAAGCTGGAATCTCCTCCTCTTCTTTGATACATCAGCCCACCAAAAATTCGCTTTTTTAAAGAATTAACTACAGAAATCACCACCTCTGACCCTTTTTAGTACCTTCAATATGGATTTTCTGGTCCACAAAACCAACTTTGTGTCTCTGCTTTATCTCTGCCCTTCCCATCCAAAGTCTCCATGAATCTCATGGATTCATCTCTAAGCCAAGTCTTGCTCTGGGACAGCCTGGAAAGTGTTTGATTATCAAAGAGCAAAGACATTTCTGTGCCTTGTTGCTTTCATCTTTCCCTGGAATTCTCATTCCTTGTGGTTTCCCAACTAAACCAGGATTTGCTAGAGCAGCTCCACATTGTGTCTTTTTCTAAAGGGCAAACTCCTATTCCCAAGTGAGAAAATCCTGCAGGAATTGTCCTCAGAATGAACAATAAATCAGATTTCCTCAGTGCATTCAATTTGTTCTTTCATCAACCTGAATTTTCCTTTTTTTTTTTCTTTTTTTTTTGGTGAAACCTGACAGCTTCAGGTTTGAAAAAATCCTTTGGAAGGCACAAGAGGAGAGCAAAACTGCAGTGAGGTTATCAATCTTTATCACCACGGGGTTATCAGTAAATGTTTATCAATCTTTTAACACCACCCAGTAAAAAAACCTCATTAAAAGGACCCAGCCCTGCCAGATTTCCCTCTGCTGCTGCTCCTCTCCAGCCCCAGAACGTTCCAGCTCTGTGGAAATGTCCCACAAAAGAGGACTGAGAGAGTTTACAAACAAAAATAATTCATTTTAGAATAAAATATCTATAAAATAAACCTTTTTTGGACTGGGAGTATTTCTTTACATCTCCTTCATGTAGCAAATCCTCTCCTCTCCACCAGGCAGCAGCACCAAGAAAACCCTTTCCAGTACTAACAGCATACACAATGTTTATTTCAGGAGCTTAAAAAAAGGTTTTTCAAGCAGAATCCTGCTGGAATTCCCTGGGCACTGAGAATTCCAGGCTTTCTGTGCTGACAGGCTCTGACCCCCAAGCAAACTCTGCATTGACCTGAGGCTGTGGAAAAGGCTCCCAAAATTGAGTGACAGCCCTGGGGTTGTGGGTGTGGNNTGTGGGTGTGGGGTTTGGATAGAAGTGTGGGATAGCACAGGGTGGGAAACTCAGAGTTTAAGGGTTTAGAATACAGGAATATATATAAAGCAAGGTGGAGGTTTTAGGGCAGAGGCTGAGTCCTTCTTTTTCACCTTCTTCTCCGTGGTTTGGGTGGTGTTTTGTAATTGGGTAGAGAAATCTGCATTGCAGGGCAGGGGTGGTTGGTTATTGGGTTAAAAGTAAAAATAATTTAGGTGTCATTTCATAACTGGAGAGTTTGTGGTTAAAAGACCTTGGAAAAAGTTAGAGATGGAGCCATTTTTCACCTTATTAGCCAGAACTCACAGCTTGTGAGCCTGTACCACAGATAAGAATGAACAAACATCTGAGTCCAAACACGAACACCATCTCTCGAGCATTTAACCCCAGCTCTAACAGAACAAAAGAAGGCAAGAAAACCCACAGAATCCCACAGTTTTGATGGGAATACAGCCTCAGAGACAATTCCAACCTGTGCAAAGATGTATTCCAGGGAATTGGCATCCAGGATGGGGGTTCCCTCTGGGGCCAGCTTCTTGTCATAGGCCTTGGCTTTCCTCGGGGAGTGCCTCCACACCGAGGGCTCGCTCTCGCTGGTCCCGTGCCAGTTGGTGAAATAGTACCTGGAAAACAAGGAAAAACAAGGGCCAGAAACTTTAAAAACTTTGTAGGGAAAAGCCTCCATTTCCACAAGATAATTTGGGCTTTGAAAAGCAAAGCAGTTCAAAGCAAAAATCAGTCAAACTTCTGCCTTAAGCTGAAGTGGTCCAACATTCCAAGCACGTTCCTGGCCTGAGGAACTGGGGGGAAATGATAAAATTATTTTGTGTTATTGGATTTTTTTCCTTTTTTTGTTAGAGAGATGGAACACCTGTCCTGTGAGGAATGACTGAGAGAACTGGGATTGCTCTCCTGGAGAAGGGAATGATCCAGGGATCTAAAGGGGTTCCAGGAGAGCTGGGGAGGGACTGGGGATAAGGGATGGAGGGACAGGACACAGGGAATGGCTCCCACTGCCAGAGGGCAGGGATGGGTGGGAGATTGGGAAGAATTCCTGGCTGTGGCTGCTCCTGGATTCCTGAAAGTGTCCAAGGCTGGGCTGGAGAGGGCTTGGAGCAGCCTGGGATAGTGGAAATATCCCTGGGATGGGATTTAAGGTCCTTCCCAGTCCAAGCCAGTCTGGGATTGACATTTTTAAAGCCCCAGATCTGCAGTGGTCAAGGCTGGAGCGTCTCAGCCTCAGGGCAGAGTCAGGACCTTCAGCAAAATGGAATCAATATTTTAAATTCTGCTCTTCTTAGGCAGGAACTCCAGCCCAAAACTGTGCCAAAAACTCCTGACAAGAACCAGAAGATCCTCAAGAACTCCTTGGGCTGAAGGAGCAGGGCAAAGCAAACCCTTCTGAAATCCAAAGGAAATGACTTTGCTTCCCTCTTCTCCTGCAGAAGAGGAGTCAGAATTAATAATTCCAATTCTTTTGTCATTTCCTGAAAATAATTATGGGCAAGGTATTGTGTATTGTTTGTGATGGAGAGGACAATTTGCTCCTTTTCCTAATTAACTGCTCTGATTAAGACAAGGCTGAGGAGTTACAGAAACAATTGGGGCCCCATTGTTTGAGGGAGGAGTAAATAAAGGAGAATCTTTTCCTTGGAAAGCTCCATGGATTTGTGGGAATGATTTTTGGTTTTTCACTCCCAGGACAGGAACAGGTGCACAAATTTCCCCTGGGAAGGGAATTGTGCCCCTGAGCCCCAGGAGCAGGACCCAGCCCTCCCCCAGAGCACTTCCAGGAGCTGGGAAGGGGAATTTGGGACTCCCCTGGGAAGGTGGATTTCGATTTCAGCCTGGCCAGGGAGGGCTGGAAATGCTGTTCCCACTCACCTCCAGCAGCTCCTGCTTTCCAGAGCTCCCAGGAATTTATCCCAGAATGGGCTGGAAGGGATCTGGAGCATCCTCTGCTCCCCAGATCCCTCCAAAAGGGAATTGGATCCCTTTTCCACACCAAAAATAACCAAACCCAGCTATGGAGGAGTTAAATTCTCCTCCTCTGTGACTCCAGGATATTACAAAATCCTGGGGTTTCTCATGCTGGAGCCTATTTTTATTTTTAAAAAACAAGAACTTGAGGCAAGTGTGAAAACCACAGGGTACTCACAAAGTTTCAGTGAAAAGCTCTTTTAAAACATCACCCAAAGTGCAGCAGCATCTGGCACTGATTTAGGGGAGAGGAGGAGGAAAAGCTCACACAGAGAACAAAAAGCTCTCAGCAGTGGGAGAAAAGGCAAAGCCCTAAAAACATTTCAATCCAGTCACATCGTTAGTTTTGGAGATATAATCAAAAAGGACACCACCTAAAACCTGTCAGTGTAATCAAAAATACAAATTATTGCATTTCTGAATGATTATGTACAGTTAATCCACTGCTCTATTAAAAAAGCCCAGACCATTTTTTTCTTTTTCCAGGGGAATTCTGCCTCTGGCAGAGCCCAGAACAAAACCAAATTCATTTAGGGATCAGCTTCACAACCCAAAACCCACAACAGAAATAAATCAAATAAAGCAAAACATCACCAGGATGTGAATGTGTTCCTGGGAAAATGGGAACCTTTGGATTTTAGTGCTGAACTCTTCCTGAAATGCATCTGAAATTATTTAAAATCCATATTTTTGGCCCAAAGTTTGTCAGTTTTCATTTGTGGACTACAAGGGACAAAAGAGGTTTCCCTGCCAAACTTCAAATCCCAACTCCAAAGTTGAAAAAAATAATAAAATAATAAATTTTAAAGAAACTAAAAACAAATAGTAAACCACCAGAACTTTTAATTATGGAAAGCAGGGGCTTTTCCACAGCTTCCTTCTACGAAATGGTACAACAGAAAAAATACAGAAAATAAAGCTCAGCAGAAATTCATTTTGCTCCTAATTATTTTCAGGAAATAACAAAAGAATTGGAGTCATTAATTATCTTAAATTATGTTTCTGGGTTATGAAGAGCCAAAGATTACTTTTAAGAGGGAGCTGTTTAAGCAATTTTAAGGGAAGTGCCTCCCATCATTCACCCAGAGCAGAAACACAAACACCAAACACAGAAAAAACTGATTTTAAGAACAAAAAGTTCTTAATTAATTAAATTTTAAAGTTCATTATTTTGAAATTAATTAAATTTAAATATTTTAATTATTTAGAAAACTCTTAAGAAATAAAAGGATTTAATCCCCACAACTACACTTTAAATGCCACTTTCTTTTACTGAGAAAAACAGAGAATTTCAGGGTCAGGGGAAATTCCCCAGGCTGACATTACACCAGAATTTTTTATTATTCAGGGTATTGTTACTGTGGCTGATCTCAGGGCACCCAATGCTCTGTAAAAACCTTTTATTGTCCCTCACTTCTGTTATTTTGGGGTGTTTCTCTGCCCAACCTCATCCCAGCTGGGTAAATCTGAGATCAGACAGGGTTAAGGCATTAATAACATGAATTAAAAAAAAAACAAAAAAACCACCAAAAAAACAAAAAAGAAAATACTCCAGCATCTTCTTCCTCCTCCAAAACTAGGAATTATCATTATTGGAAAAGCAAAGATCAGTCATTTTTCCTTGCAGCTCATCCAACAGTAACAATTCCAGTCTGGAATCCAAGGGGAAACACCTCCAGCTCCAAACTCACATTGCAGAGCTCTCCCTTGGCATTTCCCTGCCCCAGAATGTGGGAATTCTATTTACAAGGTTATTTTCTTACAGCTGTCCCTTGAGGAATCAAGAAATCTGTGGACTTCCAGAAGTTCCTGGATTAATTCTTCCTGCAAACCAAGTTTATTTCATATCTTTTGTTCCTGTATTAAGCACTTAAAACTCATATTGATACAAGAAAAGTCATCATAATTATTATTATTTTTGATTATAATGATGATAATGATGATAATGACAATGGTGATGAAATAATAATAATAATAATAATAATAATAGTAATTATGTGCAGAATTAGATTTCTAACAAATCCTACAAGGATGAAAACTTTCCTTGCTCAGCAGCTGCCAAAATTCCTGCCCTCATTCCCACTGGATGAGGCTGGAGCTCCCTCCCAGCCCCAAATCCATGGGCTGGAATTCCCACCTGGAACTCCCTGAGCCAAAGATCCTGGGAATATCCTGGATATTGATTTCTCCATGTTTGCCCACAGATCCCTTGCAATCCTGCAGAATTCCAAAAGCAAGAGCCTGCTGCCTTTTCCTTTGAAGAGTAAAATGGAACTGGAACACTTCAAATGGAAATTCATCCATAAAAAACCCTGTGGCTTGGAGGCAATTTTCCAATTTACTTTGACCTCGTTCACTCCCAGCTTTGTGAAAACAACTTCTTGTGGTTTTTCAAATCTTTTTTCAAGGTTAAATCCCAAAGATGCAAAGAAATCAAGAGACACTTGAAGCTCCTGCTGCTCATCCCTCCTCTAAAAGCCAAGCTTGCTGCTTTTGGTTTTGCTTCCCTGCTTTTTCAGGGAGCTGAGGAATAAATAAATCTCATTTTTCCAGGTGTTTTCTCTTACCTCATGCGATAATGGAGCCTGAAGGATGATTTTTCCTCCACCTTGAAGACCTCATTTGGTGCATACCAGAGCTTTTTGTTCTCATCATACAGAGCAAAGAGGTTGTGGCACAGAGGGGACACAGCTGGCACAAAATAAATACACAAAGGGATGAATCAGCAGGCCCCAGGGCACATCCACACCCCAAAACACAAATGCACAAAGCAAATATTGGATCATGAAAGGAAACTGGTACTGGGATTAGCTTGGAAGAAGTATTAGGGAGGAAAGGTTGAGCTGTCACCTTGGTTCAACCTGTGGCCTTTGGGGTGGATTAAAGAGATGTTTCTGGGGCTAAAGGGATTCTCAAATCTTGATTTTGTCCAAGGTCTGAGCTTCAAGGAAATTATTTTAAACCCTCATTTTGTCCAGGTCACAGAAATGGGAGTGTTACCAAACCCACAGCTTTGTTCTCAGCTTTATTTTATTAATAAATTCAACCCCCCGGGGGTGAAATGGGGCTTTAGCAAACAAGCAGGAAGCTTTGGTCACTCCACAGAGGGGTTTCCAGCTAGGAACAGACTTGGATAACAATGGGCTGATCTGCTTTAACTTTGCATTTACTCCATCCCAGAGCTGTTTGAATTCCTTGTTCCAGTTCTGGGAGCAGCTGCACCATGTGTGGGTTCACAGCCCCAAGGGAGCAGCTCCTGCACACCAACACAAACAGGTGGGTGTTAAATACCCCTCCCTTTGCTTCAATCTCTTCAAAAAACAACATCAGCACTCGTTTGGTGAGGTTTGTCCTGCAGATTTACATCATTTCAGCCATTCCCATGGAAGAGGAGCAATCAGGGGAAGGGGATTACAAAGAAATGGGGGCAAAGAAAACCTTTGAGAGCTGCAGGAAAATTCCTGCCCTGTTCACACCCCACAGCAGCTGGATAACATTTGGTGTTCCATGGGGAAAGAACCCCAGAAGTGTAAATATAAAAAGCCCACTGGGTTGTGAGATCAGACAGAGATTAAATCCACTTTTTCCTGTGGAATTACAGGTATTTTGCTGAGCCCCAGCCCAGAGGGAACAGCGCAGTGAGGGATGCACACGAGGTGAAAGCAGCTTTGTGGGGATTTCTTGGGATGGGGTGGCTCTTCCTCTGACTGACACACAGAGGATGCCTCACTTTGGGTGCTGCCAGGTCCTGGAGAACTGAATAACTGAATAAAAAAACCCCAAATACTCACAACACCTCTGGGCAGCCTCAATGCACAGCTCCTCCGAGGTGAACTCGCCACTGGAGTAACAAATGGGGGCTTTGTCCTGCAGGTAGAAGAGGATTTCCAGTCCCTGGTGTTGAGTTTCCAGGTTGAGCTCGTTTTTCTTGGTGTTCCTCATTTTTGCACAGAAAGCCATGGCTTTGCAATCTTCTTTTACGTTGAGATACTGGGAGAGGAGGGAAAAGAGCAAAGGGGAACGTGAGGGGGACTTGGAATTACCAGGACACAAATCCATCACTGCTGCTGTGATTCTCAGAACCCTCAGGTGAGGATTTATTCAAAAGCAACGAGGTGAAAAGGGGAAAAAAGCAATGTCAGGGATTGTTCTGGTTCTGGGAACTCTGCTCCAAATCATTCCCTTCTCCTCTGGTGGTCCCACAGCTTTTCTGAAAGGTTTCTCTCCTCAGTGCAAAGCCTCTTCCATCCTTCCCACCTTCCCATCCTTCAGCATCTAACTGGCTGCAAAACAACACTTGAGCCTGGGTGATTTATACAGCTCATTTTATGTTTTCTTTCTTTAAAAAGTCAGCTTCTATTTTTACAGCCTCTTAACAGCAAAATACTTCTCATTGTTTTCTCCCCTCTCACCCTTTGTGTTTGAAACTCCTGATGCTTTATGAGTCATGATGTATTTTATAAGATTTATTGGCATTTATTTTTTATTACTACTTCTCTGTCTCTCCCAGAGGAAAGGGTAACACTGAGCAGGCTCAGTGCAAGAGCTTTTAGATTGCTAAGGATGCACAACATGGCAGCTCTGACTCAAAAGAAAATTGCATTTTATACCCAGTGCCTAAACAGAAAGAGCAGAAAGTTATTTGAGTTTTTTGGGTTCTTTGTTCCATGTTTTTTTAAGCTTTAGCTCAATCAATGACAAAAGCCCAAACCACCAATTTTGTAGTTTATTAAATTAATCCTCCCACCAAAAAAAAAAAACCAAATTAAAAATGAATCCCCAAAGGCAACACACCTGCATTTATGTGCCTGTGGGATCCTCTACACAACTGAAATGGGTCTTCACTCTCCCCAGGAGAAGCTTCACTCTGACTGAAGAAAAAAGGCAAAAACAAACATTATCAGGAATGGCTTTGTACAGTTTGAGGCACAAATGAAATGCTCAGGCTGACCAAATTCCACCTGCAATCCCAGGGAACCTTTGTTATTCTGTATTTATCTGGTCTCAGCCAAAGCCAGCCCCAGGAAGCACCCAGGAGTTTGGGCACATCCACTGATGCCTCCTGACACTTTGGGGGCACTACCAAGAAAACCCAGGGGAAGCCTTGGTTATTCCCTGGATTTTCCCCCTATTTTCAGTTTGGCATTGCTCTCATCACAAGCCTCAGCTATGACACCTCAGGAACATTTTCCTCTGTGCTTCACCTCCTCCATGCCCTCATTCCTCCCATTTTTCATTAGATATTAATTCCAATTCTTGCCTGTTCTCTGTTGCTCTTTTCCCTCCCAGATTATCATTTAAAACATGTCCAAACTAAACCTGACAGTGCTGCTGCTTTGGGAAACCTCACCCATCACTCAGCTGAGGCTGAAAAGATTCCTCCACCCCTCCCTCCTTTTATCCTTCCTCCCCCATCTCTGCCAAAACCTGTTTAAATTAAATGTGTGTTTATTATTTTTGCTTCAGCTGTGTGAAGCCTTAATGTGACCTAGCAGACTTCAGCAAATATTGCTTTAAGAGCCTGAGGTTTGGTCTGGGAAAAGTCACACAGAGCCACAAAACTTCCCTGCTGCTTGGGAATAGCCCAGCAAATGTGCTCCTATCCAAGAAAAAAAAGATTATATTGAAGAGCCTGGCATATATTCCCAATTAAATTGCATTTTTTCTGCCATCCCTGCCACTTGAATGTTAAATTTGAGTTTCCAGACACATACATTCCTTTGGCAATGATATGGGGAAGAAGTAATTGAGAGCGTGATTTTTGGGAAATGCAGACAAGCCAGGAATTATTTCTGCAGAGCATCATAAAAGTGAAATGCAAAAGGTGAAATATATTAACTGGAGTCTCATTAAAACCACCCCCTTTTAAATGACATATAACTGAAGCTCGAGATGTTTTAATGTCTGTGTGGGCCTAATGTGAAAAAGATTGTCCAGATGTTTGAAAATGTGAGGGGGAATATAAAACCACTGCCTTTTACAGATTCACAAATCCAACTCCTTGTTTTTCAACAGAGCTGCTTTGCTTTGGTTAAAAGCTCCCACTCTTGGTTTTAGTCACAGCAATTCCCAGAATCCCAAAAAACCTTTAAGTGCTGCTTCATTTACAAAACCTTCTGGGGATGAAGCAAACAACCCAACATCCAATCTCTGATTTATTATTTCCTAATGGCTTTCCCAGACATTCTCATTGTCAGGGATTCACCTTTGAAAAATGCATCTCCATCTTCCAAAAAGTCTCCTTTGAGCCAGACAAATTCCTTCTGTGTCTGAGCATCCTCCACCAGACCTCCACAGTCAAATGCTTCACCCTCTGAAATGTGAAGGGGATTTTTATCCTTTGCCACTGGCTCAGAGCCTCACAAATTGTTATTTCTGTATTTTTCTGGTCTCTCCTCTCTCCAAGGATGACAGGGATGTGCTCAGTCCCTGATGATGATGCACAGCATTTATTTGCTTTTTTTTTTCCCAGGCATAATTTAATTTCACTCCATTTCTGTTTCTCTCAGTGAGAGCAGCTTTTTGTGATGCACCCTCCCAGGTATTTTTGGGAATGCAGGATGGTTCTTCTTGAGATTCCACTGACCCAAGCAAAGGCTTTTTCCTGCTTATTTAAAATCCTGACCCAGGTACACACCCATGGTTGGTCAAGGGAAGCCAGGTCAGGTTTTATTTTTTTTTCTCACACACACACAGAGCCCTCAAAAACTTCTGGTATCAGAAAGAATTATGAAATAGGGGGAGGGAAGTCCTAAAAGTGGGTTGTTCAAAATCAGTTTGGCTATTAAACTATTAGGATATTTGGGAGAGAATAATAATTGGTAAAAACTCAATTTCCTGACTATGATTTGCTACATTTGAAGCCCAGCATTTTTAAGAAAAAAACCCAAATGTACAATGGTATTTGTTAAACAATCCCTTTAGACTCATGCATGCCTCAAAAACTAAGAAAAGGCAGGTGCAGAAATTGAATCTTTTTAAAACTCTGTACAAATCTTCCTTGAACCAGAAGGATGCTGCTCCACCAACACCACACTTCACCAAAAACCAGGATCCTGGGAGCCAAATGCAAAGATGGAAGATCCATTGCAGGGATAATGGCCCTAAAATATGAACACAGGGAAATCCCAGATAAAATCTGACTGACCAAAACTCTCTCTGAAACACCATTTGCAAATTATTCTTCTTTTTTGCCCTCTCTTAGCCAATTTCAGGTTTCCTAACCTCTTAGAGACTCACTGAAAATTTAGATATGTGAGCACAGGCTGTTTGTTTTCTGCCAAATTGTGCATTTTATTTGTTTTATTCATGACTGTGTTTATTTTATGCTTTTATTCAGTGATCTCATCACATGCTGTTTACCCCAAACCAGAATTAGTAATCCCCCTTGGGTGTTTCTGTGGAATCCATGCTGTGATTTGAATGATCCACACCATAAAATTGTGTTTTAAAATAAGGCACAGAATGGAAATTTTCACCAAAAGTGGCTGAAGTGCAGCAAAATTCTCCAGAACTGAAAACCAACCAGCTTTATTAATGGCATGCTAATATTAACAGCTATTAAATATTGCCATTTTTAGCTCTCCAGCTCTGAAAAGCAGAGGAAGGCAACACCTGGTGTGTGCTCTGTGTGCCAACCCAGAGCTTCACCAAGCCAGCCCAGCCCCTGAGAACTGACCCTGCTCTTTTCCTGTGCCTTTCCAAGGCTCTTGCAGCCAATTCTCTGAATTTCATCATTTGTCACCCAGGTGGGAAGGAGTTTCTCAGCCCTCTCAGAGAGCTGGGTGTTAATTTGCCACCTTTATTGCTCTGCCTGTAATGGCTGGGGCAGATGCAGGAGCACACAGATATAAAATTACATTTTTTTTTTCTGTATTACCTGTTCTTTCTGGCTGGATTTTCCTTTGGATGCAGACTGGGCTGTTATAATGACCAATTTCTCATAGTCTGGTTTGGGGTGGAAGTGACTTTTAAAGGTCACAACCCCTCTGCAATGAGCAGGGGCATCCTCAACTAAATTTTTATATCTTATAAATGTGTGCTAAATTCTCTTTCATCCCCAATTTCTGGTAAAATAACTTGAAATGATACAATCCTTGGGGTTTACAACCAATTATTAGATCCCTGCATAGTCAACCCCAAGCACTTCTCTGCTAAACCAGGATCAATTTCCTTGGAGGGAAAAGTCTCAAACCTCAAGGAGCCACCATGGAAACCTTCCAACAACAACCTGATTTTTCTGTAATTAGTTTTTCCTCACAACTATCTAAAAAAAACAGCTCCACTGCTCTGGCTGATGCTTATGGGGCTGAAGGGGCATTCCAGTTTTAAAGTGATTTACAGGGACAATTTGTTTTTATTCCTGCCTGGGGCATGGCATTAATGATCCTTTTCCTTCCTTGATGTTCTCCTCTCTCATCCCCCAGCGAGGCAGTCTGGGGATGGAAGATGGGATGGAAATCTTCTGGAAAAGAGCCACAAGGAAATTTGGGGATGGAAGATGAGATAGGAATTCTCTGGAAAAGAGCCACGAGGCAGTTTGGGGATGGAAATTCTCTGGCAAAGAGCCATGAGGGTGTTTGGGGATGGAAGATGGGCTGGGAATTCTCTGGCAAAGAGCCACAGCCCCTTCCCAGCAGTGCAGCAGAAGTCCAGGAAGCGCGGCCCCTTCCCGCTGGCACCGCGCTCATTTCTGGGATTTCCTGAGGGGCATTTTGGATTTGTGGAAAAACTTCCAGGGAAATCAGTCACCCTGGCAAACATCTCGGGGTTCCTTGCAGGAGGAGGTGTCCATGGTTGTGCAGAGCTGGCTGCTGTGGCTGCCCTCAGAAGGTCACTGGAGCAGGATGTGGCAGCGCTCCGGATAAAAGTTACAACTTCCATGGGAATGAATTGAATGGGAATGAGACACGGAGAGCCAGGAGGGGTCACACACAGCAGCTCTGCTCACACACAGCTTCAGTCCTGCACAGCACTCAGGAAAAGCTGAATTCAGGGAATGGCTCTGCCTTTTTCAGGAGAGGACACGCTGCAGTCACGGTACAGATCCATCAGAATGGGAGGAATGAAGAAGAGAATGGAATGGAATGGAAGAAAATCCACCCACGTGCCAATTCTCTGCTGACTGGGACACCAGAGCTGGCCAACATCATCACACAATTGACCCTGAATGATCCCAGAGCCAGGGCAGTGCTGGAGCAGCTTCCCTAAGCAGGAAAAACACCAGGAAGGAGGAGGAGCAGTTTCATGGCTCACACCATGGAATTCTCCCTCTTTAACCAGGCAGGAGAGGTCACTTCATGCTGTTCTCCTTGACATCTCAGAGACACAACCATGCTGAAATGATGAATGAAGAAACCTCTGGGGGCTCCTTATGCACCTACAGATATCCCTCAGAGCTCCAAGTCCTCCTAAATGCCAAGTTTTACAAGGCAGAGTCCATCTCACCTCATCCATTTAACAGGATTCATTTACTCCACAGGCTGTGCTTGTGGAGAAGGGATGATCCCCAGCTCCCAGATGTGCCATCCTGCCACCTGCTCCACTGCATAATTCCTTAGATCATTCCAAAGGAACTGTTTGCACCCCACTGCTGCAAAACAAGCCCACCAACCACCCCCAAGACCCACTGGTGCCCCTCAACAAGGGAATCCCACATTTCACCAGTTTTTAAGGAAAAAGCACAGATTTATTACCACAGCATCTGGATTTCTGCCAGTACCTTGGATCTTTAGTAAGAAACAAACAGAAACAAGTGACAGGCTGAGGTCTAGCAAAGCCAGGACTGGTGAGAAACGTTCTCAACACATCCTTTCTGCAAATGAGAAATGGAGTGAGCTGCTGACTTACCCTGGAAATCATTGCCAGCACTGCCACATCCCACCCTCACTGAGAGCTGGGAGCAGGTCCTCCAAACCCCACCAAGCCTGAGCAGGTGAATTTCTCACAGGCTTTGCTTTTCTGAGGGTGTAAAATGTGCAGAGAGGTGGGGTTGGGTGACCACAGCTGCTGCAAAGGTGCCACAAACCACACAGGGTCATTTCCTGGAGAGCAGCTCCAGATGTTCCTCCTCACCCTCCTCATTTTCACATCCTCAGCACAAAATGGAGATTCTCAGCCCTTCTTCCCTGCACATTGTGAGCAGAACTCTTCACTCCCTACAACATCCCCACCATAAAAACCCAGATTTTGGGTTGGAAGGGACCTTAAAGATCATCTCATTGCTACCCCTGCCTCTGTCAGCCACCACACACAAAAAAGGTCACCTGGCCTCAGAGAAGGAACAAGCAACAGGAGAGGGTTTGCAGCAGCAAAATTCCTTTTGAACAGAGGAACAAAATTCATTTAAGACAGAGGAACAACACAATTCCTTTGGTCCAGCACCTGCACTGGAGCTGAGCTGCCCAGAAGCTGTGAGGGCATCCCAGCTCCTCCCAAAGAATTCCTGAGGGCAAGGACCAAGCCCAACTTTTTCCCTCTCACAGAAGAACAAACTGAAATAGTGGCACCTTTTCCACTCAGCCTGGTTGCAAAATAAATGTCACCCACCTGCTGCCATTTCCATCCCTTCCAAAGGGCCTGGAGAGGTTCTGACTACGTGGACATCTGTGAGAAGGGCAGAGCACCTGAACCCCCCAGATCTGGCTTCCTGTGCTGGCTTTGTACTTTGTAAGACATTTTTATGGTTTGCCCTTTTTTTTCTGTTTCGTTTCTTGGGTGGTTTATATTATTTTTTTTTTTTTTTAATTGGTGAGGACACTTTGTTAAAGTTCACTCTGAAGGGCTCACAATTTAAAAAGAGGCCCAAACGAAAGCAAACAAAACTTCAGCAGTTTTGTTCACCAACAAAATGATCCCCTAAGCAAGAAACATTCCTGCTATAATGGAATTGAAAAATTACCAAGCTGAGCCTAAACTTGGGATTTACTACTGACATCAAGAGAAATTTGATCTTCAAAACCCCTCTCTGTGCTCTTTTCCCCTTATTTATTAAGTTAAAATGCTGGTGGCCCCTATCTGTATTTAGTCACAAAGGTGCACAAGATCTTGTCAGGCTCAATGCAAAGTGGACAATATGGACTTTTCCAACCAAAAAAAATTACCAAGCTGAGCCATGGTAAAAAAATAGACAACCCAAGGAAGAATTAAATGCCACTGAGACATAATTTTTAATACAAGTGGGAAATACAGTTATTTATTGCTCATCTGTTGGATAAATACACCCAGCAATTTCTTTTTATTACAAACTAATCACCAGAAAACACCTGTATCCATGGCTGGCTGTAAAGACATTTATCCCCCTTAGTCAGAGGAACAAAGTGAGACATTTAATGGACTTGTCTGAAGCAAAATGAGGTTTACAAGTCCTCTGACTAAGAAGGGATCTTACATCTGCATCTCAACCCATCCTGTGAAACTGCAGATGCAAATCTGGAAGAGTGAACTCTCCCTCAGGATATGCTTTGGTTTGCTTGCAATTACTTTTGTATTTTCAGGCTTTAATGAATCCTCCTATTGTCTACCCTGAATTCTTCTATTGCCACCTTCAAAAAGAGGAGCTAAGGCCTAAATACCAGCTGGAAACATGACAAAGAAATGATGTGGTTCAGATCTCCCCCTAAATTGCTTTTCTCTGATCCCAACTGCAACAAAGATGGGGGGAAAAAACCACTTTTAATTTCTCCCAGCTGAAGGTTCCTTTCTTCCCAAAACTCAAACCCAAGCAGCAGAAGTCAATCAGTGAGAACCAAACAAAGCTTTTAGAAAGTTGTCCCAGTAAACAACTCGAGCTCTGCCAAAACCCAGCATCTTTGTGCCTCCCTTTGGCAGCCAAAAGCACAACCCTGGGATGCTAAGGACACTTCCCAAGGTTTCCTAGGGATTCTCCCTCCCAATATGAGCAGCCAGCTGCTGCAGTTTGAGCCTTAGATAAGAGCTGCTTTCTGTCTCAGCCAGAGGAGCACCCTGGTGTTTGTCTGGTATCAGTTTTATCTCCTGACACAAGCAGTGTTTGAGGCAGCAGGCTGTGCCACCAGCAGCAGGGAGGAACCTGTAAATCCAGTCCTGTCCTCCAGCACCTCCCCCTAACAAACTCCACAGCTTCCAGACACCCTACACATCTTCAAAGGTTTTGTTTTGTCAACCACCCAAAGTTCTACCAGTGCTTTTCAGCCCTGAATTTTCAGTGGCCAGCTCTGGAGGAGCTGCTACAATTCAGAGTTTGTTGGTGTGAGTCTCCTGTTAACCATGGGCTGCAGCCCAGTATCACCCTGGCAAGAAACCCAAATATTTACCCTCCATTCGTTCAATCTCTTGGACAAACACACCCACTATTTTTAACTAACTGCCTAAATAGGAGTAAATTTCACATGTTTGCATCTGAGAATTGTGTCAACAGTGGTTCAAAGGTGGTGGGACACGTGAGTGGCTTCAGTGTACAAGGATGAGCAGTGGGACTTGGTTTTCCTTTCCTTAGGGAGTCCTGCAGGGTTAAGGATGTGAACATTTGTCCTGCAGCTTGCACAACTCTCCTGTCACTGAGGGTTTGGTCCCAGAATGCCCAAAGCTGCCTTTCCAGACTGGGTTTGGTCCCAGAATGCCCAAAGCTGCCTTTCCAGACTGGGTTTGGTCCCAGAATGCCCAAAGCTGCCTTTCCAGACTGGGTTTGGTCCCAGAATGCCCAAAGCTGCCTTTCCAGACTGGGTTTGGTCCCAGAATGCCCAAAGATGCCTTTCCAGACCCTGCCACACTTCACACCTGGCACAGACCTCATCCCAACAGCAATTCCAGCCTGGAAACAACAACTTTCCTGCCCTAGAAAGCCTCACACCTCTTCCAGGTTAACAATCCAAATTAACTCTTCTATACAGTTCTGGCAGGGCTGAATCATCTCGTGTTTATTTACAATTCACTCATTTCTCTCTTTTTAGAAAACATTTGCTTGTGCCATGTCTGCAGTGGCTGCCTGGTAACTCCAGGTGGTCTTTAACTCCAAATTCATCATCCTGTGAGTCTTACATCATACAGGAAAGCTGCAAAGAAGCCCAACTTTGAACATATACTCTATATTTCAGAATTCAAAGTCAAAAATTATGAGAGGAATGTGAACATCTACCTTTCAAGAAGTCTACCTGCATTCCCAGCACTGCCTGTGTATTATGAAAACAGACAATAGCTCCATTTCTTGCTTTGGCCAAGAGTAGCTTTGTAAAACTTTATGGCCAACATGAAATTTGGTTGTGGGAGAGGAAGAGGAAGAAGAAAGGGAGAAAGGGAGAAAGAAGGGAAAAGAGAAAAAGAGGAAAAGAGGAAAAGGGGAAAAGAGAAAGGAGAAAGGAAAAAAGAAAGGAAAAAGGAGAGGAAAGGAAAAAGGAGAGGGAAAAGGAAAGGAGAAAGCAAAATTCCCAACTGATTTTTCTTCCCCAAGGGAAGATTTCTTGGGAGAATTTTCTTTCAAGGACAATTTCTGTAAATAACTCGTAACATTTCCAGTAAACAATATTTATCTCATAATAATCTCTCTGCCAGGTGTTGTTTCTGTTACTTAACCACTGGAGAGAGGTGTCAATTCTATTAATAAATAATGTGCCTTTTTAGCACAGCATGTTATAAAAAGGCTGGATGAATTGTAAATAAAGCCTTGTGATGTTCTTCTGCCTTTGAACTGGAGTCAAACACCTTTATTCAGTGTCCAACAACGACAGCTAGGTTCTGTTAAAATTCCATTACACCTAAGCTTTATTAAGTTAATACAATTTAAGATCCTTTTTGCCAAAATTTATTCATGTTAAGTTTAAGCATCGTTTAAATTCAAAATCATCCTAAATTTTGTTAAAATATGCTTCTCTAACTTGCAAAGTTTAGCTAATTTTTCTTAAAAATAAGACAGCTTTGGCTGAACTAGCTGTGATGGAACAAGCTGTGATGGACCCAGCTGCTCCTGCTGGATTTAAAATCCAATTTATCCCTGGGAGCACACACTGCAGCACCTCTGGAAGCACCAAACACAGCAATGACACCCAGACTTTAAAAGCTCAGGAAAAAGCAGGACTGAAGCCATCACTCCTGATCAATCCAAGGATCTGCAGGCATGGAAAGTGTCTTGAAGAGCTTACCCCAGCTCTTAACTACCTTTCCTGTAAAGAGCTTAGTACAGTAAATGTGAGTAAGCAAATATTAAAAATAGCCAAGCTGGGCTTGCTCAATGGCTTTCAGCACTGACTCAGACAGGGCTGACTCATGGCAAGGCTCATCCCAAATCCCTCCTGCCCTGTCTGCTCTAACATCACACCCTGGGCATCACTGGGCACTCTGAGCAGCCCCAGGACGTGGAAAAAGCACAAAAAAATCCATCAGGGTTTGCTCCTCCTGCTTTCAGCCTTCGAGGATCGTGTTGAAAAAGATCATTTGGGAGCTACTGAAATGCAGCACTCAAAAAGGATTTGAAATTAGGGGTTGTGATGGTAAAATTGCTGTCCAGGAGTTTCACAGGCAACTCCCAAATGTTTGGGCTTCAGGAAAGAATTTCTCACCCTCTCCTCCTTAACTCAGCCACTCTGAGGTACAGAATTGCCCTCCAAAACATTGAATTACTGAGGTGTCCTCTAAAATACTGAATTACTCAGTTGCCCACAAAAACATTGAGCTACAGAAATGCCCTCTAAAATATTGAATTACTGAGGTGCCCTCTAAACATTGAATTAGTGGGGTGCCCTCTAAAACATTGAATTACTGAGGTGCCCCCTAAAATATTGAATTACTGAGGTGCCCTCTGAAACACTGAATTATTGAGGTGCCCTCCAAAATATTGAATTACTGAGGTGCCCTCTAAAACATTGAATTAGTGTTGCCCTCCAAGATGATCCCCAGAATTCCCAAATTTTTGATCACAGACTTTCTGAATGCAGGATTTCTGCCCTTCATTGTTTGAACCCCATAAATATCAGAAAAAAAACCCCGTTCTTTGTCTTATTTACAGGAACTGATGGTCACATACAGGGAATTTCCACAGAGTTAAGCTGGTAATTTTTATACTTTGACTGTACATTTACCAAGAAATCAGAGAACAGAAAAGCCTTTTAAAAAAAAATCTTCATGACAGATGTAAAGTTTAATCAAGATTAATTTAGCTAATCAGTTATCAGTGATACACATGTGACCCTGGGTATTTTATACACACCAATAGGTCTCCAGAACTATTTATGTGCTTAAAAATCATATAAACCAAAGTCTTTGCCAGAATTGCAATGATATTGACTCAATAATTAATTTATGATGCTCATGCCTTAAAATCATAAAGAAATGGCAAAGGGAAGAGAAGAGAGATGCCAGTGGTGGCAAAGCAGAATTAATGTTGTCATCATATCATTAATCCTCACCTGAACCCTGCAGTTCTGTCAAGTTTTTAGTGCATCTTCCCCTCTCACTGCCAAAATAACAATTTCTTTTGGGGTTGTGTGGCTTTTTTTTTTTTTGGACATCAAGGGGAAAAAATAAACAGCACAAGAAGAAAAATCCTGAAACCTTTAGGAAAAATACTTTGTATCCTATGGAAATTGCTGATTATTATACTTGCACTACTCCCTTAGGCAGCTATAAATGAATATATATTTCACAATTATATATATATATATATTTCACAATTCTTAATTTTTTTTCTCTCTCCACTAGGTTATGCCAGCCATTTAAAAAAACACCATTTTCTGCTCTTTTTTTTTTTTTATTTTTTTCCTCCAGAAAAAACACAACATCCCTATTTTGGGTGAAGTTTTTACCTTAACCCAGAAAAAAAGAGAAGAGATAAATGTTAAGCCCAGACTCACTTACAAATTATTAAAACCCTTTTTTGCCTGTGTCCAAATCTAACAAAACCCAGCAGCAACAAAGCCCCAGCTCAAACTGTCAAGTCACAAAAACAGGAACTGGGGTTTTGTATTTCCCCTTTTGAAGCTGATACCAGAACTAACAAAACATTTTGTGCCTCACCATGAGACACGAAATTTTCTGAATTTTTCTTTTCTTTTTTTTGGATGGGGGAGGGTAAATTTAGAATTCATTATTTGCTGTAAAAATTCAGCTTTAATTTTAGCTGAGCTGTGAGTTCAGCTTCACACCCTCTCTGGATTTTTAAATTTTTTTTTTTTTTTGCATTCCTATAAATGAGAAAACAGAGGAGTGAACACAGCAGGAAAAGGATTCCAAGGGAAATTTGTGAATCCCACAGGAAGGAAAATTGGAAAGACACAGGGAAAGGCAAATAAAAAAAAGAAAGAGAGGAGAGAGACAAGTCTGAGGAATTTTAAATCAAAAATTAAACCTCTCCCCCTTTTTTATCCACTGTGATGAAACTGGCTGGTTTGCAGTCACAATTCCAAAGCCTGGATTTCCAGCCTAAAATCTATGGAAAAAAAGAATTTTTATGAAGCACCTGGACATTTCCTGCTTGGCTCCAAAACTGCAGCCAATTTACAAATACAGTGCAGCAATTCTGGCCCATAAATATTTAATTGCAGTGGGCAGCACTTCCTACAAATTCCACTTTGGGAAGCAAATCCCTCTGTAAATCACATGGAATCTTAGAGAAAATAATGAGAAATAAAAGCAGAAGGTGCCCTGTGCATGCACAAAACTGAGCTGTCCAAGGGGGCTTCCAGCTCGAAATTCTCTTCTCCATAAAGAACTTCCTTTTTTTTTTTTTTTTTTTTTTTGTTAAATATTCACAGCAGCAGATCCTACTCACCTAGGAGTNGCCTTAAAAACAACTCAGAAATTGAATTGCAAGTTTTCATGCAGGAATTTGAAGAACAAAACCTCCAATTTCAGCTTGCTGTTGGTTCATCCCTTACAAAACCCAGCAATCCCACATCAGGCATTGCCATCGTTTACAGAAACCTCTGGAATTTTTGGGAGCTTCAAAAACCACTGCCCTGCCATTTTAATTACCACAGTGTTGTTATCCCATGAAATCCCATCAAAAGGCATCAGCATATTAAAAAAAAGATAAAATCATAAATCTTGAATAGCTTCAGAATTCAAAACCTGAGAGAATATTTTAATCCACATTAAATAAATAGTAGGGACACGAAGCAGATCTCTGTGTTGAAGGGTAAAGCAGAAACAAAACTCAGAGAGATCAGTTTTAGGAAAAAAATAAATCTGTAATTCCTGCAGTAACTTGGATGTATCAATCCTCCAGGATTTTTCTTAAGCAATGTGAGAATTACCACCTCACAAATACCAGATTTTCAAATGAAAATATTGCCCTGGCTGTCACAACCCAGCTGCATTTCTGCCTTGGTGTTTATGTCACCAAGTCAAACTGGTTCATTTCTCAAGTGGAAATGCACATAAATTATATTTAACCAGCTATAAAAAAGCCAATATTTGTTTTTATGTATGTGACTTTTGTGCATACACAGTAGTTATCTTTATATAAAAGATTATTTGCAATTAAAAACTGCCTGCTGCATCTCTCCAGACAATTCCAGACACATCTTCCCACGTAAATAGAAAGAAAAAGGAGTAATTTTCCTCATTCTCACAGGGAAATAAACCCAACAAATCCATCACTCTATTTTTGTCCCTCTTCAGGCCTCACTGTACAATTCATCTCTGCTGAAAATCTGATATTTTAGTGGAACAAGACATGCAGAAAACATTCTCATGAGCAAATTCACCTGAACTCAAAATAAAAAAATAAATTAAAAAAAAACAAACCATAAATCCTGTTCTACAAAATTCAATTCCCAAGAGAGAGAAATTTGCATGCCACAATTTCCTCATCAATCAGAGCAAGGAAACTTAATTACACCCAGAACACTTCCTCTGTACATTTTTATTTTGCTGATATTAAAAGCCTTGATTTATTAAGTGTTAAACACTCCAGAAATACCATCCCACTTCTTATTTTTGTCTCAAGAAATGCAGAGCTAATGGCTTGTGACCAGAAGTCACTGAAATCAGGGCAAAGGATTTCATTTAGGCTGCTTTAAATTCTGTTTTCTGCCAGTTCCCATCACGTGCTTGGCCTGGAATCACGGAATGGTTTGGCTTGGGAAGGACCCATCTCATTCCATGGGCAGGAGCATCTTCCCCAAAGGAAAAATGCCTTTCTTTGAAAAAAAAAAAAAA
>WEIU01001979.1:464495-474920 GCA_013389925.1 Aegithalos caudatus
AGAAAAGAAAAAAGAAAAAAAGGACAAAATTCAGAAGATCTGACTGTCTTGGTATTTGTGATTTAAAATTCAAACTAAATTCCAACCAATCTCTTCTTGTAGCCTTCTTTAAAGAAGGGGTAGATTATCTCTGTCTTGTCCACTCTTCAGTTTGATTTCAAGCTTCACCCTTCCCTCTGAAATGGGACATTTCCACTCTACTTTAAACAGTATAAATGTGTTTAAAGCTTTTTTTTTTTTATTCATTGTATTTCAAGGTACAGCAAGGGGCATACGGTAAAGTGCTTTAAATCACCGATGGCATCAGCTTGGGATTGACAGGACTTTTATATAAAGGTGATTTAACACTCTCTAAGTGGTTCCAGTTTGGCATTGATTTGTTCCTGGCAGTAATTCTGCTTCTCCTCACTCGTATCAGCAAAATTCAGGCGGATGCAATGAAGTCAGAGGCGCTGGGAGATGAGTAAAAGGAGATGTAAAATCCCTTAACCTGCAGCAGGATTTGAAAACACTCTGTGAACAACTCTGTGCCCTCACACTCTTCTGCAGAGCGCTGTTGAAATTAGAAATCATTTATGAATTCTATTTTTGGCTCTGTCCGTGCTGGAGGAGGGGGAGCAGCCAGGATGCAGAGTTTTGGTCACCCAAAGCATCCCTCGAGCTGGGTGCTGTGGGTCCCCCCGCACCCATCCCCAGGGAACACCGTCAGGGCCCTGGCTGCTCGTGGGAGCTGTATAAATAAACACAAATTGCACAAATTCTTCACGTCTGATCTGTGGCTTCCTGTGCTCAGGGAACATGCGTGAAACCCCCGCTGCTGACACCGTTTTCAAAGGGCTCTGCTTGGAAAAGCAAGTGACAGAATTTATTTTGAGACTCGGGGATGGTGTGAATTGCTTCCGAGTAATTCACTACTTCTAAAGATGGTGCTCAACCCTTTATTTTGTTTAAAGCTAATAATCTCGGTTTGGGGAAGGAGAGCTACTTCATGCGGGCAGTCCAAAGGTACTTGGCCAAAAGAAGATTAGATTTTGTGCACGCTGAGTTCCTAGGGTGGCACAGCCGGGCTGGGGGGGATTTCCTGGGCAGGGCTGGAGCGAGCTGCCACAGCCGTGTGTGTGTGTGTGGGAGGTGGAACACAGGGAACAGGAGCTCAATTCCCGACTTTCCTGGCCGGGGGAATTGGAGTTCATTCGCTTTGCTCCAAGCTGGGGAGGGTGAAGGTGCCGCTGCCGTGTCTCAGCCCTGCAGCAGGCGTGTTCATGTCGCTGCTTGCCTTCGCTGTCTGCTTTTTCCTGTTGCCATCTTTCTGGTTCTTCATTGTTCTTACACCAAACCAACAGTTCTATTTTCATTTTCCCCCCCAGATTTCTCTGCTGAAAACATTCTTTCTGATGCCTTGCTGGGAAGCAGAAACTGGGTTTGTGCAGAGCTCTGGAGCAGCTGCAAAGGATGGAGATGGTGATGGTGGCCAGCTCCAAAGCCCACTTCTGGCTCCCCCTCCCCTGTACTCTGACTCATTCCACCAGCACGTTTTTCTGCTGCTTCAAGCAGATGAATAAAACACATCAAGACAAATCAATACTGCCCAGAAGCTCAAATGCATTTTCTTGAGCTCATCCACTTCCCAGCACAGCCCTTTCCAGAAGGATGAGCTTGCTGCTGGCACAGCTCACAGGTACCCACTTGCTGCCTGGCTGCCTGCCAGCCACACCACTGGAGCTAGACAATGCTCCTGCTCATAGAGTGACTCCACATCCATGGGTATTTATGGATATATATGGATATATTTTTCTGGGACAGATATATATATCCCAGAAAAAGCTGTATGTGCAACAGCTGGCTTTTATAAGGGCTAGTTTAGCACTTACTGGAACTGGGGTGTGCTGGTGGGGAGGCACAAAGCAGAGCAGTGACCTCAACCAGAGTGATCATTAAATATTTTTGGATGGGAAATGCCACATCTGTCACCAAAATGATACAATATTGATCATGTCCCTCTCTGTGCACACCCCAGAGCCTGTGCACATGGCTGGGGCATTTCTCAGGTCATGCCCAGCACTGTCCAGGGTCCCTGTCCCATTCAGGGGGACACACAGGACACAGAGCACGTAGCATTTCTAAAATCTTTAATGCTTGGACAAATTCCGAAGTTCACTCTGCTGCTGCTGTTTTCCTGGTGTGCTCTTTTGGAAATTACAATTCCTCACTCTGGGTTATAAAGCTGCATTTTGAGGTGAGGTTTACCATATTCCCCCTTCCTCAGTCAGGAGGAGATTGGGAATTAAGGTTGTGTTTGCAGGAAGGGTGTTGTTCATAATGGCACAGAGAGTTCAGAAATCCAGGCAGGATGGCAAACAAGCTCCAAAGCTGGAGGAAAGTGGAGTTTTTTTCCCATTAAGGATGAGCTGAGTGCTCCAGTCCTACTGTGCACTTGATCCTAGTGTTTTAGAAGTTTAATCTTCAATACCATCAATTTTGTACTAAAAAGCAATTAAAGAATACAAGCTAAAGTCACTGAGGTGATGAGTCTGTGTTAAAGTTATTAAATTCTGTCTTCTGTTACTTGTTTGTTCTTTGGACAAAAGCAAAAGTGCCCAACTGTAAAGTGAGCCTGGTAGTTACAAAGCAAACAAAATATTAACTACTTTGGCTCAATTTACTTACGTTGCATTTCAAGCAGGAGAAGCTGCTTATTAGGCACTTCTAGAACTTTCATGTCCCCCAAGATTTAGTTCATTGTGCTGAAATAGAGTGCAAATAAAATATAATAAGGAGAAAATGATGGTATAAAATGTGGCTATGGTGTATCACATTGCTGCTGTGAGAAGGGAAAAAAGAAAGTGTCAGGGATCTTAGAGACAGAGAAATGTGATGTTCTTGCTGGTCTCTGTCACCCTGGGTCACCTTTAAATGGCACAGTCCACATTAAGAGGAGAACTGTCAGAACAAGGGTTTCAAACCTATTGAGAACATCCAGATTGCAACACAAAATCTGGTGGAAATAGCTGATGTCACCATTTCAGTCCCCAAAACCTATGGAGGTGAGGAGCAGTGTAGGAATCTTCTCCCATCTCTCTGTTATCCTTATTTCCTCTTATATTTCAGGCAGTTGTTTTAAAAAGCTGTGACATTTCCTTTGACTTAGCTGAGTTCAAGAGGTGAAGAAGTGAGAACTCCACAGTCTAAGAAGGAACCAAACAGGAGGAAGGAGCCCTGTTCCTCTAACAGTTTTCAGATAAAACTGGCAGGAGTTTTCCTTTAATGGGGCTGCAAACACAACCGGAGATGCTTGGCACATTTACATCCAAAATTAATTAGGCTTCATTAGCAATAAACCCCTGGAAATTTTCATTTCCAGAGTCCCCTGGATAGATTTCAAACCAGGATGCAGCAAGGTTTTGGATGCTGGAGGTGTGGATGTTCTGCACAGGGAGGAGGTTTAGCTCAAGCAATCACATGGCTCTTTTATCACTCTGGGAATGTGAGCACAGGTTTGAGGAAACTGCTCACACATGGAACACACCAAATCAGGAACATCCTCGTGGAGCTTCTCACGTTGTCTCTGTGATTTGTGTCCATCTCATCCAGCACAGCCTGTGCTTCCATGGGAGAGGGACTGACTCCTCCTCATCCACTTCTCTCTGGAGGAATTCTTCTGCTCAAACACTGACACCTTTGTGTGTTACCTTAAAGTCATGCTGTCTTTATTTTAAAAAAAGCAGATGAGACTCCTATCATGGAAAACAGCTCTCCCTGTACCAATTAAACCACTGATGCTCACTGACTACCCCCTGCTCAGCCCCAGGCTGGTCCCAGCAGCAGGGATGAGACCCATGGATGGGGTCTTGGCTGCTGGAATGGGATCCACAGCTCCCTCATCCATCCACCAGTACCTCAATCATCCATCATTTGCTCTCTGTCAGCCTTATTTTTAGGCTGGGCAATGTGAGGCTTGTGCAAATGTTTAAACACACGTCTCTCCTGAATTATTCAGTGTACTCTGCCTGCTCCTGGAGTTAATTCAAAGGGAGGGCAGTCGATAGAGCTCTGACATTCACTGTGGAGAGGAGGTGGCAGAGGGAGCACTGATAACTCCCTGCCCTTTCCACCCTTCCTGCCCCACAGGCTCCAGCTCTGGGCTCCCCTGGCACTGCTGTCCAGCACCAAATCTGAGCAAATTTGCCTTAATTTAAGGTGACTCTGCATGGCACAGACCTGGGGACTGCTGTGTCCTGAGCTATGGGTGAGGCTGCAGTGCCTGACTTGAGAAGGTCCAAGGAAAAACCTGAGCAGCCTCATCTTTTTCTCCATTTTCTACTCTGGTTGAAAAGGGCTTTTTCCAGGGGCAGATGCACATCCCTGTGCCTCACAAAACCTAAAGTGCAGCTCTCAGAACCTCCTGAAATCAAAGGGGAATTTGAGATTTCAATTCTAATCTCAGCTATGAGCTGAAGCACAGCTGGGAGCCAAAGCCCTCTGGAGCAGAGGGGTCTTTCCTCTCGTTTCACCACCCAATATCAATTAAAGACCTTGTATAAGAGTATATTAATGCACACGTGGGTCTGTGCACCTCCGCTGCTCCTGTGAAATGTTATGAAAAGCAAATTTTGTACCAAATTGTGCAATCTCGCCTTTCTGATCTGCCCAAATACAGAAATTACTGCAGTAACTTTGATACTGCACCACACTGGAACACTCATATCCTGCTGAGCACTTTTGTCCCTGATCAGCCATCAAATAGTCACAGTTTCCCTTGGTGAATCAAGCTAATGACAAAATACAGGGTTTACATAGAATTATATTACATATAAACTCAGCAAACAGCTGTTTCCAAAATGTGAGATACAGGCAGAAATGTCTTATGGAGAAAGGAGAAGTGTCACCCTCTGTTCACACACTGCTCCTGGGCACTGCTTTTCCCAGTTCCAGGGAAAAACAGGACAGTACAGACTTCAGGAAGAGTTCCTTCCACACTGTCCAACATCTCCAGGCTCATGTTGAGGAATCAGACATAAACCCAAGCTGCTTTCTGGTGCATCTAATATTTGCATGGTGACATTGCAAGTAGGCAGCTTGGTTTGTAAAGATGTTTAATCACAAAGGTTTGGGTTAAAGTTCAAGTGTCTGCACTAAGCTGGAGGAGATCTGAATAAGCAGCAATTTAAACAGTCTGACTCATACGGGGCACTGCTGTACTTTGAAATGGCTGAGTGCTTGAAGCTCTGTGGGGAAGGATTCCTCTTGGTTTAATCCAACAGTAACAGAAGTACATTTGGGGGAAAAAAGAGGAATTTTGGGGAAAGGCCCCATCCCCACCTGGTTTCAAGGGCTGCAGACAATGGATGCCTTTAATGCTGCTGCCATCAGGGGGGCCAGGCTGCTCTGAGCAGCCTTAAAAGGCTGAGCTGAGGCTGGGAGCCAGGAGCAGAGCAGTTCCAGCCTCACAGCCCCGGGGAGGATCACAGGAGCAGAAGTGCTCCTCTCCTCAGGCAGAACGTGGGTGGGAAGGCAGAGGCCAGATGGGAAAAGGGACTTTCCTGATGCAAGAGCCTGAGAACTGCTGGGTAAGAACAAACCCATCTGGAACGGCAGCTGAGACACGGCACGGGAAACTGCCTTGCCTTGGGATCAATCCCAGAAATCACAGCTTTATCAGAGAGAGGATGGACCTTGTTTCTGAGGCTCTGTCACTGGATGCAGGTTGTTTATGTCTTGCTTTAGCACGTTGGTGGCAGGAAGTGCTCCACTGGCAAACTCTGAGAGCTGCATTGTTCACGTGCAGCAAGATTTGGACAGCAAACCCACCAGTCTGTCCCATTCCCGTATCAGTAGGAAGCCAGAGGAAAAAGAGATGGACTCTCCGTGCTAGAGAAGGAGATAAATTGCAGTAAATGTGACTGTTCTGAGGCACAGGCAGTGCTTCAGTTCCTGTCCCATGCCAGAGCTCGAGGCTGTGCTTGTTGTGACAGGAAATGAGAGGCACAAGTCTGGGGCAGGCTCTGTGCCTTGTTCAGCAGCCCCAGAGGAGTGTCCCATGCCTGGATCCGCTGCACATCCCTAAAAACGGCCCAGGTTGGTCATTAACCTCACACCTGAACCCTGCCTCGGCAGGTGAGCAACTGCAATCCTTGGATCTGATCCAAAACAAACCTTGGATCTGAGCGCTTATCTTGCTTCCCATGGGCAGGAAAAGAACTGGATGGTTTCTCTGAGGAGTCAGCACGCTGTTTCCATCAGGGAGCACCAGGAGCAGTCCCTGGGGCAGCACCACAAGGACCTGGCTGGATGCACCTGCCTTGCTCCCAGGAAAGGGGATGCACATTCCCTGAGCACCTGCTGCATCACAGAATAGGTAAAAAGAGAGCCCTGGGCAGCTTTCAAATGCTCCCAGGATCTCACAGCTCCTCCTCTCTCCCATCCAAACTGGAATGGGAGCACAGAAAGGAGCACAGCAGTTTTCCTGTGGGACAGCCAATACAGAGATGACCACTGCTCCTTTTGGGATGAGCACATTCCTGCCTGATCAAGAGGTGCCTGTAGCCTTCAGAAAGGGGAATCTGAAGGTTGACTCCTCTCAGATTTTAATCCAGAATTTAAGCTCTTGGTGGCAGGATGTCTTTTTTAATTGTTTGCAGTTTCTGGTGAGGCAGAGCCCTCCTCCAGAACCAGCCTCGAGCCTCTGTCACAGCACCAGTAATAATTTCCCCCCTTTGTGTGACGCAGGGTGGCAAAATGTTCCATCACAGCTGTACAGCCCTGACCCCACCAGGCCAGCCCCAAAAACTTCCAGTGAGCAGCAGGGAAATGAAAAACCATCTTGGGGCTAATCCCTGTCCTCTCCCCTGAGCAGCACAGGGCAAAGCCCTGCTGGACACGAATTATCCAGCCCAGAAAGAATTTCTAAACACCACTGGGTCAATGACCACGCTAAACATCAGGATGGAGAGTAAACAGTGACCTCTGGAAAGTGCTGCATCAGCCTCGGCAGCCTGAATGCCACCAGCTCCTCGGGGAAGGGCAGGAATCTGGGAAACAGGCACTGCACGGACATTTATAAAAGATTCTGGTTACTTTATGCAAAAATCTTGGGATTTCAGGCTCCCACCACAGGCCGGCCCGCGGGGCCCCTCTGCTGTCGTGTCCCAGCACTGCAGTGAACTCACGGCACGAGGATCAGCACCAGCTCCCTGGAAACTGCCTCATTTCCAGGGATTTTGATGACACCTCTGTAAAAATGACCCAGGAAATTCAGTCTTCCACTCCCAGAGCAGAAAAGTCCCGAGGAAACCCTGCAAGGGACTGTCCCCGATCCATCAGTACCTCACTGCCTCAAAGAATCCATTTCCCACCACTGATTTCCATGTAGAGACCTCTGTGTTACAGTAGCCAGCCAAGACTGTGGCATCCTTAACAAAATATATTTTAAAGTACCTTAAAAGGGCTTCATTTTCTCTGTTGCTACAGAATAATTTGCTCTGCTCCCAAGTATCCACCACCGAGGGGCCTCTCTGTTATTTAATATCCACCAGCCTGCACAGGACCCTGCTTTGGGAGCCATTTCCAAAGCACAGCATTCCTGGAAAGCCCTCCCAAGACAGAACAGCCAATAACGAGGCAAAAGCGTGGAATATTTTATTGAAATAAAATCGCCTTTTACTCCAAGGCTTCCAGGTGAAAGGAGCAGAGCCCCAAGTGGAGCAGGAGGCGGCCGTGGTGGCTCCAGGGTGCCGTGAAGCTCAGATGGCTGCCATCCTTCAGTTATCACAGTACTGTACCTTTACAAGAGACAGCATCAGCACTGTGATAACTGAGCCAGGGCAGCCTGGCAGTCATTGGCCCCTCCGCGGGTCCTCGGCGCCTTCCTCCCTCCCCCAGCGTCCCCAAAACCCCGCCTCACCCCGCAGGTGAAAGCCTCAGGGGCTTTAGCACAAGTGGCTTTGCAGCCGAGGTTCACTCCAGGAAATTATCCACGTAATTAGCGTTATCTTAATGACCACGGCAGCTTCTGCAAAGTGGCTCCCAGTGGGGTTTTTTTTTTTTTAAGCAGCAGCTTCTTCTGGGCAAATCCACCCAGGCTGGGTTTAAAGGAGAAAGAGTAACCAACCCTCCAGCACTGGGGCAGCCCTTCCTCCCCCTTAAATCCAGGCAGCAGCAGCACTTGGCTGGTGCTGCTCCAGAGTTGGGTGTCAGGGAGCGCTGGGGACAGTGGCAGGCAGCCAGGAAAGCTGCTGGGACAGCGGGATCACCACAGGCACCGTGCCCTGAGCCCGCCAAGCTCCTGCTGCTGCCTGGTTTTCCCAGGAGCTGGGATTTTCCAGCCCATCCCACAGCTTCAGTGGGCTCCTCTGGAGTTTGGCAGGTGTGTCTCCAGAGACAGCACTGTGATCCTTGCCCTGCCCTCCGAGGGGAGCAGCTCCCAGTGCCAGCTGTGCTCACAGGGACTGCAGGAAGCAAAGAGGGGCCTCCAGGTGTCTGAGTTGGCATTTTTAGGTCATCAAATCCATATAAAAACATTTGAAATGCACAATCCCAATAATTAGTTAAATTACGAGCTTCCATCAACTCATATTTACTCCCCCCTGGTTTTTCCTCCTTCCTTAAAACCAGGCACTGCTGAAAAGATCATGGAACTATTTCTGCATCCCCCCTCTTTGTGGTGTATTTTACAACTTTAGCCCCTCTTGTTTTGGTTTTTGGTTTTTTTTTCTTTCCTAAGACCTAGCACTCTTGAAAACATCACAAAATAATTTCTACAACTCCCAGGTTGCCCGAGGGAATTGGATACATCAAGTTCCTAAATGAGTTTAAAAAAACACAACGGTTTTACCTTGCCAAAGTTAATGTGTTACTAAGTTTCCAATAAAAGTCCATTTATGATGTTGATGGACTCCAGCAGCACAAGAAGCTTCCACGTTTCCACCAGGAGAAAGCAGAAACTCCAGAAACTGGGATTTTTCTTAACACTCTACATAACTCACCTGGCAAAGAGAAGGTGCTGAGATGTTCCAGAGGCTGTTTTTTAAGAGAGAAACACAAAAATCTCGGCTGCATACAGCCATGAAAACGCTGCCTTACAAGTTTGCAACTCCAGAGGGCAATGGAGAGGCAAACGTGGAATATCAGAGGAGCAGCACGCAGGGGGGAAAAAAAAACCACCAACATTTGTACATTTGAAAACAAACTCCAAACATACATTACATAAAAAAAGGGGACAGTCAACAGATTATGCAATGCTGACGTCAGGCAGCACGGATGACTTCAGCATGCATCCCCAAATTTGCAGATTTGCCACAGTTTGGGGATTAATCATTAAGGAATTGGCTGTTGCTAGGAAAGCACAACAAAAACTCGCTAAAAATATTAATGGATTCTGTCCGTGCCAGGGTGGGTTTTGAAAAGGAAAGGAGCTGCATGAGCAAGGATCCCTTGGCTCTCACTCCAAGGTGTTCTCACACCACCATTGGTATTCCAGGTGAGGAATTCTAAGTGTGGGATTGGGAATTCTACATCTCCCAGGCTGAGGTGATGAGAGAAGAATCGCTGCTTTGCAATTCAAGCATGCTTTGATCACTCCATCAGGATTTTACTCGTGCTCCAGCAGTTACTTATCAGTATTAAAGGCAGAGGGTGAACAATTCCTCCCCAGCACCCTCTGGCACAGCAACTGTTGGAGTCACACCCGTATTCCAAGGGCTGATGCCATTTTCTCTGGAGGATTCAGCTCTTCCCCCAGTACAAATACAGTCTGTTGTCCTGCATCTCACACACACACACTCCGATTTGTGCTTTGCTTCAGCCAGACTAAAGCTACACAGACCTGATACAGAAAGCTCAAGTAGGTTCTCCATTTATCTGGAAAAAAAACACCTTTTTCATAGCAAAACCCACATTAGTTCTGGAGTCCAGCACACATTTTTGTTCTTGTTATTACTAAGGCCCTGCAAATTTCCATACACTTTTTAAAAAGCCCAATAACTTTCCAGTGTTTGCTGCCAGTTCTCACCTTTGAAACCCGTTGAAGTTGGCCTGGTTGGTTTTTAAATTCCAGTTGCACCTCCTGCCCCTTTGGGGCCGGTGGTATTTTTCCAGTTGTTTCATAGGAACCGAAATTCCTTCAGCATCGCGGCGATGGGATTGGGTCCGTTCCCTGCCCACAGCCCCAGGGCTCGTCCCTCCCCACCCCTACGCACGGGTCGCGGATCTTCCAGCGCTGCGAGCCGCTCTCACCCCGCACGGCCCCAGGAGCTGCGAGGGGAACGATCCTCACTTCCATCCTCCCCGCCGCGGTTTGAACGCAAATCCCGGCGAGCCTGAAGAGAGGGAAGAAAACAAACATCTCGTTACGGGGATGCAGCGGCCTGACGGGCGGTGACACGGCCGCGGTGCCGGGCACGGGGGCTCCGAGGGGCGGCGGAGCCCGGC
>WEIU01001979.1:510857-553446 GCA_013389925.1 Aegithalos caudatus
AATACTTATATTTATATTTTTATATTTATATTTATAGGTAAAGGTATAACTATAGGTATAGTTATATTTAATTAAAAATATATTTAGTAATAAATTAATAAAAGAAAAACTCCCTCCTTTTAGTAAAGTACTGGAATGGCACTGGGTGTTGTGGTTTAGTGGAGATTTAGGGCTGTGATGGACTCGATGATCCTGGAGGTCTCTTCCAACCCTGTGGTTCTGTGATTGATTCTGTGATTGCTGGGGGTTTATCCTGAACACAGAATGGTCCAACCTGGCCTTGGGCACTGCCAGGGATCCAGGGGCAGCCACAGCTTCTCTGGGAATTCTATTCTATCAGGGAACAATTCCTTCCCAATCTCCCATCCAGCCCTGCCCTCTGGCAGTGGGACCCCTTTCTTCCTTTCATCCTTTGTGATTCCCTGCTTTGGGGGACACAGGAGACTTGGGATTGATTCCTGCTGCTTCTCTTAGAAATGCAGTGAAAGTCTCCTTCTCTCTGTTTCTTCCCTCCACTTTTTAAATCTTCAGATTGATTTCTAAAGATTTTAAGTTTTCCACACTCTCAGAGCCCTTGTGTTGCTCTCCTTCAGCATTTCCAGCTGCAGGAATTTGCCCAGTGCTGTTGAACCTCTGATCCTTTGTCCCCTTTTCCCTGTTCCAAGCTACCACTTTCTTTCCTTTAAAAGCTGACCTGCAACATTCAAAGTCCCTTTGGAACATCTCCTCCTTCCACCCCTGGCTCTTCCAGCACAGAATAACATGAAAACAAACTTTTTGAGGGGAGATCAAACACTGATTCCATGCTTGGAAAGGCAACAAGCTTCTTTGATTTTTTTTTTTTCCTTTCTCTGTCTATTTTTTTTTTTCTTTTAAAAATCCTACTCACAGGAAGTTTGGCAAAAGAAATATTCCTGTGCCTTGAGGAATCATCTTCTGTTCTGAAGCTGGCAGAGTGTAGAGGAGAGAGGGCCTCTAATTTTACCAGTCTAGGACCTGGATCAGGTGCTCGTGGATCAGAGTAGCATCCCTTTCCCAACAACAAAAAAATCTCCAGTTTAAAGATTTATGGATAGATTTTAATCTCCAGTTTAAAGATTTATGGATAGCTCACCATGGATGAGGCTGCCTGAGAGTGGGGGGTGCATTTGCAGTTCAATTATCATTTTATCACGGAATTGTTGAATAGTTTGGGTTGGACAACCTTCACCAAGTGAAGAACCAGCTGGGGTGGCTGCCCTGAAGGATGTCCCAGGGAGTAGGGAGAGACTTTTTATCACTCCTGAGGTTGTTGGTGATAAGGAAATCAGCCAGGTTGGGATGGGTTGGAGGTGAGGGAGCTTAGAACCATAGAATGGCTTTGTTGGAAGGGACCTTGAAGATCACAGAATCCCAGAATTAATTAGGTTGGAAAAGCCCTCCCAGACCATTGGGCTGTGCTCAATCCCCACCTTGTCACTCAGGAAAGCCTGGACACCTCCAGAGGTGGGGAGTCCAAGCCTCCCAGGGCAGTTCCAGTGCCTGAGCACCCTTTCCATGGAAAAATTCCTGCTGGTATCCACCCTGATCCTCCTCTGGCCCAGCCTGTGGCCATTCCCTCTCCTCCTGTCCCTGTTCCCTGGGAGCAGATCCCAAATCCCCCCTGGCTGTCCCCTCCTGTCAGGAGCTGTGCAGAGCCACAAGGTCCCCCCTGAGCCTCCTTTTCTCCAGGCTGAGCCCCTTTCCCAGCTCCCTCAGCCTCTCCTGGTTCTCCAGCCCCTCTCCCAGCCCTTTTCCCTTTCCTGGACATTCTCCACCTCCTCAGGGTCCTTCTTGTCCTGAGGACTGGACACAGCCCTGGAGGTGTGGGCTCACCAGAGCCCAGCACAGGGGGAGAATCCCTTCCCTGCCCCTGCTGCCACACAATTCCTGCCACATCCCAGGTGCCATTGTCCCCTTGGCCACCTGGGCACACCTGGCTGAGGTTCAGATCTCCCAGTTCCAACCCCCAGTTTAGATTTGGCCTCAAGCTCCCTGTGCTGAGACTGAACATTCAACCTACACACAGTGCTGAGAGTTCTGAGCCCAGCTGGCAGGAATGAGCCATCCCTCAGCCCTGGAAAACCACTTTTCCTCATGCTTGACACTCAGCAGCTCCTGGGAATGTGTTTGGTGTGGGCAGAGCAGAGGAACTGCTGGGGGTTTGCTCCAAATGAGTGATGCTGGGTTTGGGTTTGATGTGTTGAAGGTGCCTCGTCCCCAGACATGGAGTCCAGCTACGGGGGAGGCCTGCTGGACATGGTGAAAGGAGGAGCAGGGAGGCTCTTCAGCAACCTCAAGGACAACCTGAAGGACACCCTGAAGGACACCTCCTCCAAGGTCATGCAGTCTGTTGCCAGGTACAGTGCACCTGAAGCAGGAAAAGCCAGGAGCTGCAGGGTGCTGGTCCCACTGAGCACAGCACAGCACCCAGGGATTGAGGAGGGAGGGGGAAAATCCCAAATGGTTTCTTTGGTTCTGTCTCATCATTGGGGTTTGGCCTCAAGGCAGCTTCATAGCGAGCACCCTGAAATGTGGAAAATGCCAGTGAGAGTGGAGGAATCCCTGGAGGATTCCCTGTGGGATCCTTCCTGAGACCCACCACTGGAATATTTCTTCTGTCACTGGTGTTGATGCCTCTCTTTGCTGTGCTTGCTGATGTTCCCAGCCCTAAATCCACCTTGGAATGGAAGAAAAGCTGAGGTCACTTTGCTCTGGAGACTCTCCTGGTGTTGTCCCCTGTGCCCAGCTCCAAGGGATAGGGGGCTGCAAGAAATTAAGGAAATTTAATGCAAGAAAGACCCCAGAAGGTTTGAGGGATCTGCAAAGTGCAAACTGCTGGAGATTTCTCCTGGAAACTGGCACTAAAAATTAATGACAAAAGGGAAAAGGGAGTTTCTTGCAGATTTTGCATTCAGTTAATTGCATGTGGAGAGGGGGTGGCTGGGTCACTGTCTGCATCTTAAGAATTAATTTAAGATGATTTAAAAAGATGATTTAATGATTTAAGATGACTTTTCCTTGTGTGATAAGTAGATTTTTCTGGGCAAACACCCCTAATGTGCTGCTGAAGTGCCTGAATTCTGTCTCCTTCTGCTTTGTCTCTTAGTTACACCAAGGGAGAGCTGGATATTTCCTACATTACCTCAAGGATCATAGGTGAGCACTGCTCCATGGAGAAATCCAACCTGAAATATCCATGTAGTGGTTTCACATTCATTTCTTTTTCTCAAGGTTACTGTAGTGGTCTGAATTTCTACCAGAATCATTCACTTTTTCTCTGCTCTGAGATAGGATTAGGAGAAAAGCAAAGCAGGCTCAAATTCAAAAGGTATAAAGCCAGGTTTATTAACACACACTGAAAGAAGAATGAGAATCAAAATGAAACCTTTAAAACACTTCTCTCTCCCCACAAATGGTTCAATTTCTCACTAAGAACATAAAGAGACAAAACCTGTGGCTTCCAGTCAGTTTATTACCCACGTGAGACTCAAGTTTTCACCTTTACCAAACTCCCACAATCCCAAACCTCACCATTCCATAACCCCCTCACTCAATCCTGGCCTCTCTTTGCCTTGCCAGTGATGTCTTTCCCTGCTGAAGGCGTGGAGCTGGGATTCAGGAACCACATCGAGGATGTCAGGACCTTCCTGGACTCCAGGCACCCCGACCACTACACCGTGTTCAACTTGTCACCCAAATATTATCGCAGTGCCAAGTTCCACAACAGGGTGAGTGCCTTCCAGGGGGGGCAGAGTCCTCAGGGAATCCCTCAGCAGCTCCTCTTGTGTGCAGAATTAAGGTGATTTAGGAGCTAGAGGCGTTTTTGGAGCTGCTGGGTGGGGTTTGGGTGTTTCAGCTGGATGAAAGAGCTGGAAAGTTCAGGGATAATGTTCATGGGAGGAGCCTGGGAGAGTGAAAGGCTTTGCAGGGAAAGGAAGGATAAAACAGAGTTTTACAGCTGATCCTACAGAGTGTTGGAGCTGCTGCAGGGAAAGAAGAAAGGGAAAAGCCTTTGGAAGGAATTGCCAGTAGAAGAAGGGAGATGATTTCTGTGCAGCTGGGCTTTAATCAAGCAGGCAAAGCAGGGGATGGAAATGGATCTGAGGGGCATTTTGGCTCTGGTGGCTTTAAAAATCCACCTGCACTGCCTGGCCCAGTTTCCCTCTCTAAAAGCAGAGCAGCATCAGGGAGCACTGCGAGGCTCTGCTTCATTAATGGCTTTTAGAGGAAAATCTCTATGAAATGCTGCTGCTGAAATGCAAGATTAGGTTTAATCTTTCTAAAAACTTCCTGTTCTTTCCTTCTCCCACAAGGGACTGCTGTGTTTTGGTGTTGTGTTTTTTGGTTTTTTTTTCTAATTTTTAACTTTTTGGTGCCTTCAACCCAAAAGGCAACAGCAGTTGCCAGGCTTAGCCCTCAGTCAGGATAAATTAATCTAATCTGAGCCTAATTTAGTTTTAAATTGAGGTGTAGCTGAATTTATCTTCAGTAATTCTGATCACCAGAAACCACTCACTGACACTCAAAGCAAATTTCTCTGTGGCCATCAGTAACAGGACTTCAAACAGGAGTAAATGAACAGGGGAGACTAATTAAGAGATATTAAGAGCTCTGAATCTTCAGTCCTGATTGATTTTGGTGCATCACTGATGCTGTTTGTGGGTGGAGAAAAATTTATCAACTTCTGAAAGCCCAGCATTAGAGATCTGTTGCTGTGTGAGCTGGCCATAATTCCTGAATCCCTGGAATTATCTACCCAACACCTCGACAAAAGACTTTTAACACCACTCTCAAAGGACAACTCAGTGCCTTGGAAGCATTGCCTTGACTCACACAGGGAGAAACTAAAATTATCTTTTAATAAAATGTTGTGTTTTCAGTTTATGGGCTGGGAAGTCCCAATTCCAAATGTTTTTGATGAGAAAGAAGTGTGAACAACAGAATACATGAAATAAGTACCAGGCTGAGCTGTGAACAACAGAATACATGAAATAATTACCAGGCTGAGCTTCATATATCTTGCAAAAAATACTAAAGGGCTCCCAAGGAGGTGAAATCCCAGTGAGCTTTCTGCTGGGATGAGGATGTCAGCTGAGCTGCACTGGGATCCACACTTGTTCTTTGACAGGAAAAACTCTTGAATTCCTGCTTTCTTTAAATCTTTCTGCTCCTAGGATCAAAGTAGGTCACTGTGGTGGCACAGGAGGGAGGTGAATCCCTGTCCTGCTGGGCCATTTTCCTGCCTAGGCTGAGTGGGTCAGCAAGCCCCAGGTGCCCAGAATGCCCAGGAGGAGAGGACTGGGAGGGTGTGAGGCACTGGGAAAGCTTTTCCAGAGGAGCTGTGGCTGCCCCAAACCTGGAATTGTCCAAAGATAGAGCTGGGAGCAGGCTGGGATAGTGGCAGGGTGTGAACAAGATGATCTTTAAGGTCCCAGGGTTTGGGGGACTCTGAACAGATCTGGCTGTGCTCCACTGTCCCCTCTGTGTCCCCAAGGGGAGGGGAGAGGAGAGGAGAGGAGAGGAGAGGAGAGCTCCCATCAGCCTGAGAGCAGTTTCAAAACACAGAACTCCCATCTAACATTAAACAAACCCAAACTTCAAAGCCCCCCATGGGTCACATTCCTGGCAGTTGCTGCCCTGCTGCTAAAATCAAACAAGTGCTGAGTGCTTATTCCCAGAGCTGGAGCATTCCAGTTGCTTTTCCCTAAGGTTGTCTGTGCTCAGTGCTGGTGAGGTTCTGTTTGATAGAAACACCAAGCACACATTTAATTTCCTAATTGCAAACCATCAGGCAGATGTGTAATTAGAGGCAACGTAAATATGTAATTATGGACTGGTGGGAAATGTGTATTATTTATATTATTTACTAGAGAAGTGATGATAATGGCTTTTCCAGATGCTTGGCAGGCAGGTCTGCTCAGAGGATTGTCAGTGGAAGGGTCACTGGAGGAATCCTAACAGGGAAAATCAAGGATGTACAACAGAAGGAATGAAACAAACTCTGCAGACAGGAGAAGGTGGAGAGGGTGAATAGGGAATGGTCACTCCCTGCTCTCCACACTTGGAGCACTCTTGGATTTGTTCAGTGGCTTCTACAACCCAAAGCCACATTTGCTCACAGCAGGATATTCTGGAGCCCAGAACTTTCCCAGATCTAAAAAGCAATAGGACAAATGTCTCATTTGCTGGGAGACAAAAATGGAATTTGCCAGCTTGGCCTGGCCCTGCATCCCATGGGAGCCTTTGGGATCCTTGTTAGACACAGCAGAACCTGGCAGGGCTGTGATCCTGGCTGGGATCTGGGCTCCAAGATGTTGTGCAGGTGTCAGACAGAACCTCAAGTGCAAGTTTTATAAAGCCTGGAGCATTTCCTTCCTCTGAGAGATGAAACAGTTCTGGGGATCATGTGGCTGTTTAAGAACATCTGGGCAAATCATCTCCTTCCTTCCCTGTTCCCATTAAACAGCAGCCAAATGTCAGCTGAGAGAGAGAGAGAGAGAACCAATTCGTCAGCTGAGGACAAGCCTCAGGACATTTCTCCTTTAAATTTCTTCTGGCCAGAAATGCCTTTTTTAAAAAAAGATATTTCAATTCAAGCCAGATGAAAGGGAGATGTCTGTGAGGGTTATTTGATGTGCTGCTTGGGACTGCAAGGACTGACTCAGAAGCAGCACACTGAGGAATAGGAAGCAGACTGACTTTAGGATTTGTGGGGTTTCAGCTCTAAGGAGCCATTCATTTTCCTGGCTCATACATTTACATACTTACTCAGATAGGATTATATATTTTTTTATTATTTCTTTGAACTGAACTTTCCCTTTCATCAGTTTAATATCTGTCACATAGGCCTTGGAAATCCTGTGCCACAGAAGAATTCAGAACAACAGATGCTCAGTGCCCTGTGCAAATCAGAGCAGTTTTTAGGGACACGTTGTACAAAGGCTTCAGAAATCAATGAGAGGCTGGAGCATTCTGAAAGAGCCCCTCCAGATAATCTGATGTGAGATGTAAATGTTGAAAAACGTGCAGTCAGGAGCAGCACATCAGCCTGGTGTCATTTCGTTGAGAAAGATTTTTTGTCTGCCTCCTCATAGCTCATGGGAGGCACAGCACGGATTTACACACCAGGAGAGCTGGAGGAGGCTCCCAGCACACAGCTCCAGGTTGTAAAGGACAAGGAGGTTTCTTGGCAGGGAGAATTTGTAGAGCAGAGCTTGGAATGACAAGTGTGTGCCAGGGAAAGCTGGAGCTTCCCTTGGAATGGGGAATGTAAACCCCTTCCTTCTAAGTTATTATAATTCTGAAATTAAGGGCTTTCAGGCAAAGATGTGGGAATGGGAATAACAGCTCTTCACTAGGAATATTAAAAATACAAATGTAGTAGTACAAAAAGCAAGCAAACCAAACCAAACCCAGTCAGAGAGAGCAGGAGCTGATCCCTGTGGGTCAGCCCAGCCCAGCCCTCCTGCAGTGCCAGCTGTGCTTCTGCTGGAGCAGAGCTGATCCTGGAGAAGGCTCCAGTGGGGCTGGGAGGGCTCTGGATCCCTCTGAGAATGCACCCAGGCTGGGCTGGGTTCTGATCCCAGCTTGGATCCAGCTGGGAATGCTGGGCCCCTCCCCTGGCTCCAGCCTCTCCCATGGGATGCTGGAATTGGATCAGCCTGCAGTGAGCCTGGATGGCCCCTGGACAGCAGAGATCCCTGCAGGGAGGGTCCTGGAAGGGATAAAGAACCTGCCCCAGCTGGGTTAACAGCAGAGATCCCCCAGAGCTATGAAGGACAGGTCCTGGCAGGGATAAAGGACCCTTCCCCAGCCCTTTTCAGCAGATGACAGACAGAACACACACATTTTGGTTAGGTGTTGCCCCCTGACGTGCTCCCAAGCTGTTCTGTGGCTGTGCCATCCCTGCAGGTGTCCGAGTGCAGCTGGCCCGTCCGGCAGGCGCCCAGCCTGCACAACCTCTACGCTGTCTGCAAGAACATGCACAACTGGCTGCAGCAGAACCCCAAAAACGTCTGTGTCATCCACTGCATGGTGAGTGCACCCCCAGCAGCCAGCCCAGGAGTGCCAGCTCACGCTGCTCCTGGAGTGTCTGGAGTCTGTGTGCAATTCCTGAGAGAGGAGGGGTGGGATGGACCCAGGGGAAGGGACATCGTCGTCACCCAAAGCTCAGCTGGAAGAGAATCACTGAATGAGAAGCAGGAATGCAAAGCAAGAGAGGTCAAAATCATTCTCTAGGAGAAAGGTTTGAATTTCACCCAAGAGCTGTCAGCTTGCTGTGACTTGCCCAGGTTTCCCAGAGAAGCTGTGGCTGCCCCTGGATCCCTGGAAGTGCCCAGGGTCAGGTTGGATGGGGCCTGGGACAGTGGGAGGTGTCCTTGCCCATGGAATTTTAAGCTTCCTCCCAACACACACCATTCTGTGATTTGCATTTTAATCTAAGTGGCCACAGGAGAAAATTCAGCCATTAGACTGAAGGGGGCTGGAAATTGGGCAGAAAACAGAGCTGGGAATTCTGTCCAGCTGTGAAATGGAGATTGCTGAAGTCTCCCACCATCAGGAGTGGCCAGGCCTGGCTGAAGGAGCCCAGCTGCCTCTGCTGTGGGAAAGCTCACAGGGATTATCCAGCACTGGGCAGAGCTGGGCTGTGTGAGGCTGCTGTGATCCTGGATCACTCCTGATTTACTCCATCCAACCTTTCCCGTTGACAGCAATGCCCAAAAGCAGAGCTCTGCTTTGCTCCAAATTAAACCAGGAGGCTGTCAGCCCTGATCAGCAGAACCTGGGAGGAATGGAGGGAATGACTGAGCCCAAATTGCACACAGCTCCCAGTGAGTCTGGCATTTCTGCACAGCACAGCACAGCCAGAGGCTCCAGGATGTAAATTCCCTTCAAACAGAAAGAAGGATGCACTCAATGCCTCTAATCCTGGAAATTCAGCTCAAAAATCCAATTCCTTTCCTGCCCTTTGAGCAATGGATATCAGCATAATGTGACAAAGGACAGGGAGTCCTTTCCAATATTTTCTAACAAGGCTGCAGAAACCCACTCTGGTTTTTATGAACCTGAGAGATCTTGTCAGAAACAACTGGCAGGGGCTCAACTTGGAAAAAAGCAAACAGCCTGTTCATGTCAGCAGGTTCTTGGGGTCTGGAGCAGCTCCAGCACAGAAAATCCTACAGAAAATGGCTGGAATGCATAAAAAGTGCCTGAAAAAAAAAAACAATTGCAAGGAGCAAGAGTGGTGAGGCCTTGAGGAGCTGTGGATTGCCCATCCCTGGAATTGTTCAAAGGGGTTTGGAGCAACTTGGGATAGTGGAAGGTGTATATCAGGAACCCAGGGCACTGGGAATACATTGATTTTCTCCTGCTCTTCCTGTATTTTTTATCTATTAATGTGATTCACCAAACTTTCCCCCATAATCACATTAAAAAAACACCCATCAGGAGCAATCTGTAAGCTCAGAGCTGTGGAGGTGTTTGGGTGAGGGAGCCTGGGGCTGGATTTGTTTGTTTATCCTTTTCCAGGATAAATTTCTATTAGAGGACTGCCTGCAGCTGTAGGATGGGTGCACTCTGACCCCTGAGGCCACTTCCAGGCCTATGTTTGAAATAATTACAAAATTACAGCTGGGGAACAACACAAAACACCAACATTTGCAGCCAAAATGTTTTTGTGGGCTTTCCAACCACCCTCAGCTTTGGCTGCTCCCTGGATTTGATCTTAGCTCTGATTGTTCACTGGGTGTTGAACAAATGACACAGAACTCAAAATTCCCCATCACCTTGTGGTCTCAATCCTAGCCTTTCTGGATAAATCATATTTGTGATTTCAGGAGGAGTGGAGAGCTGAAATCCAAGGGATCTTTCTGATGCTCACAGTTTTTTTTCTCTCCCCTTGGCAGGACGGCCGTGCAGCCTCAGCAGTTCTGGTCAGTGCCATGTTCTGTTTCTGTCACCTCTTCTCTCATCCTGGCCCTGCCGTGCAGCTGCTGAACACAAAGAGACCTGGAATTGTTCTGTGGCCATCTCACAGGAGGTACAGTACCCTGGCTCAGCCCTGGGAGCTCCATTCCTCCTGCTCAAACACCTGTCAGGGCTGCTTTGGCTCAGGCAGGGGTCCAGATCCCACAGTGTTCCTCAGAAATGAGTGGGGATCAGGTGCTGGAAGAGCTTGGCCAGAGAAGCTGTGGGATTTCTTTCCTTGGAGATCATTGATGGCTTGGGAAGGCTGACCTGGAACAGAGACTGGACAGAGCTAAGAGAATAAAGCAGATATTTATTAAAAGGCCTTTAGGGTACACCTTGGGCAGAACAAGAGCCTGGCCAGGGCTACACCCAGGGTGGACCCAAAATGGATTCAAAATGGTCACAAAATGGATGGCCAGTCATGAGGTCTCACACTTTGATCAGTTTTGGTCCATTTGCCCATTGGGGTTGAATTGTCCCATTCCAGCTCCAGGCTGTGAGGTCCCATCCTTCTTGTTCTTCCCTGCAGCCACCCTTGTTTGTGCTTTGGGGCTGGAAGTTGTCCTTGGGGTGCAGCAGGAAAAGGATTTGTTTTGTGTCCCTGCTGTGTGCAGAGCTGAGTGACCCTGACTGTGAGCTCAGAGCTGCACCCTGGGCACCACAGAACCTGAAATACAGCAAAGATAAAACTTCAGGCAGCAATTCCCCTCTTTAGAGGCTTGACAAGGCCTTTTCCTTGCTGAGTCTCTATTCTAAATATCTGCTAATAATAGGTATTAACTTTTAAGGCATCAGTATCACCCCCAGCACAAAATCAAGTTCTGAGAGAGCTGTGAATCTGCTCTGAGCAGACAGCAGGTGACCTTCAGATCTTCCCACCCAAATTATTCCATTATTTGAGATAATGCTCATTGCAGAGGGTGGGATTAGATGACAGCTAAAGGTCCTTCCAACCCAACCCTCCCATGCTGAACCTGTGGTTAACAGGGCCTGGGTGAATCCCTCTCCTGTGCCAGCTGCATCCTGACAGAAACAGATGGAAGTGCAGATTCTGGGCCAGTGCCAGGTGCATCCTTACAGAAGCAGAGCTGGAAGTGCAGATTCTGGGCTAGTGCCAGCTGCATCCCTACAGGAACAGAGCTGGAAGTGCAGGTTCTGTTCCAGCTGCATCCCTACAGGAACAGCTGGAAGTGCAGGTTCTGTTCCAGCTGCATCCCTACAGGAACAGAGCTGGAAGTGCAGATTCTGGGCCAGTGCCAGGTGCATCCTTACAGGAACAGAGCTGGAAGTGCAGATTCTGTTCTAGTGCCAGGTGCATCCCTACAGGAACAGCTGGAAGTGCAGGTTCTGTTCCAGCTGCATCCCTACAGGAACAGCTGGAAGTGCAGGTTCTGTTCCAGCTGCATCCCTACAGGAACAGCTGGAAGTGCAGGTTCTATTCCAGCTGCAGGGCTGTTGGAGCACATGGAAACTCCACTCCTGGGCCTCTGCGAGAACGGTGCTGCCGCAGGACCTCGAGGCAGATTTCGAGTGCGAAATGAAAGAATTGGAGATTTCAGGGCTGTTTTTGTCTGCCTGCAGGTACATAGGGTACATTTGTGACCTAATAGCAGACAAGCCTGTCATCCCCCACTGCAAACCACTCACCATCAAGTCAGTCACCCTCAGCCCCGTGCCCTGCTTCAACAAGCAGCGCAACGGCTGCCGGCCCTTCTGCGACATCCTGAGCGGAGAGACCCGGATCCTCACCACCTCCCAGGAGTACGAGAGGATGAAGTGAGTCCCTGGCACCCCCTGCCTCCCTCAGGGGCTGCATGGAGCCACTTGCACTTTGCTGTGGGATGTCTGAGCTGCAGGCATGGCCTGGCTGCTGATGGGTGAAGATATTTGCTGAGAGTTGGTGCCTGGGGTTGAAATAAATGGTCAGAGGGAGTTTGAGGATGGGAGGAGTGGGATAACTGCACACACATCAGGATCTGAGGTTATCAGGAGTGGGATAACTGCACACACCTCAGGATGTGAGGTTATCAGGATAACTGCACACACATCAGGATCTGTGAGGTTATCAGGAGTGGGATAACTGCACACACATCAGGATCTGTGAGGTTATCAGGAGTGGGATAACTGCACACACATCAGGATCTGAGGTTATCAGGAGTGGGATAACTGCACACACATCAGGATCTGTGAGGTTATCAGGAGTGGGATAACTGCACACACATCAGGATGGGATGTTATCAGGATAACTGCACACACATCAGGATCTGTGAGGTTATCAGGATAACTGCACACACATCAGGATCTGTGAGGTTATCGGGATAACTGCACACACATCAGGATCTGTGAGGTTATCAGGAGTGGGATAACTGCACACACATCAGGATCTGTGAGGTTATCAGGAGTGGGATAACTGCACACACCTCAGGATGTGAGGTTATCAGGAGTGGGATAACTGCACACACATCAGGATCTGAGGTTATCAGGAGGTAGGATGCCTTCCTAGAGATCATCCAGTGCTCTGCTGGTTCCCCCTGTGGAACATTTTCCTTTTAACCCAGCAGAACACTGAATGCTCCTCCCTGCTGGGCCTGCAGGAGGTGAGAGCTTTGATGTGGACAGAAGGGAGCTTAACCCTTGTCCTTTCCTCCTCTTCCCCTCCCAGAGAATACCGTGTGCAGGAAGGGAAGGTCCTGATCCCTCTGGGAGCCACTGTCCATGGAGATGTGGTTGTCTCTGTCTACCACATGAGATCCACCATCGGGGGACGCCTCCAGGCCAAAGTAGGAGCTTTGTGAAAGTTTCACTTCTCTTCTGGAGGCAGGGGGGGATCAAAGAGAGATTCCATAAACATGGAACCTCCATCATTTCCCTGAGGATAAATTTAAAACTTGAATATACAAGTGGCACAGTGAATATTTTCCTCCTCTCCACTCATTATTGGTGCCCTTTGCTGTGTAAATCACGTTTCCCCGAGGCCTTGACTCCAAGGGAAATGGTTTTGTATTTTTTGGGACACACACTTGTTGCTCCAATGTATTCAGTGGGAACAGCTTCATTTCATTGCAAAACTGATAAGTAGATCTCAGAAATAAAGAGAAGCAGGGAAAGGAGAGCTGTTCCTGAAGGTTTTCTGCTGTACAGAGGATGCAGCAGCAGAGTGGAAATATTTGAAATATTTGGGAATATTGAGAAGGAAATATTGCTTGTAGAACAAATAGAATTAACTCAGTTATGCAGCAGTTAAGATCAGGGTAAACTTAATTTAAGCCCTTGTTCAGTCTTGTTCTCTCTGCTTTTTTTTTTCTTTTCAGATGACCAACACACAAATATTCCAAATTCAATTTCACACTGGATTCATAGCCCTGGGAACAACCACTCTCAAATTCACCAAGTGAGTGTTTGAAGCTGAACATTAATCAAACCTGATGCATAAAAGCCTGATGAAGGCTGAGGGAGAACAGTCACAGATGGAATATGAAAAGCCTGAATATACTGAAAGCCTTTTTATAGCTTTCCAGAAATATTCTTCCCTTTCAAACTGGACCACTCTTGTCCCCTATAGGCCTGAGCTGGATGCCTGTGACTCTCCAGACAAATATCCTCAGCTCTTTCACGTGATTCTGGACATAGAAATACAGTCTGCAGACAGACAAACTGAATTAACTCCCCCATGGGAGAACTTCACAACAAAAGACATCAATCCCTCCATCCTCTTCTCCTCCCACCAGGAGCACCAGGACACTCTTGCTTTGGCAGGTAAGGGTTGCATGGATTGATTTCCTGCATGGATTGATTTCCTGCATGGATTTCTTCACTCTGAGCTGGCTTTTGTTTAATCCCACCTCTCTGCTGCTCTGTGCTGCAGGCAGAGGTGCCACGGATTCCCCCCAGGATAACATCAGGAACGTTGGGCAGAGTGCATTCTTCTCCTCTCTCAGCTGGCAAGGTAGGCAAGGCTTGCTCTTTGCAGTCAAATCTGCCTCAAAGAACACCAAGAGCTCCTGTTCCTGCCTGGAACACGGAGTGAGGCTGAGGGATCCCACTGGAGCAGCCCACAGAGCTGCTGCTGGGCACACCCTGGTGTTTCAGTGGAGTGGGGATTCCTGTCCTACAACGTCCTCTTCAAACTGTGGGACCATTATTGACACAGTTCCAGGGTGAACCTTCACCCGAGGCCTCCTTCCTGCTAAAACTTGGAATAAATAAGCCTTGATGAGGAAATTTAGGTTAATCTTGGCAAAGGAATTGTGGGATCATTTAGGTTGGAAAAGACCTTTAAAGCCATCTTGTCCAACCATTCCCCAGCATTGCCAAGGCCACCACTGACCATGTCCCCAAGTGCCACATCCTCCATGGATGGGGACCCCAGCTGTGCCAGGGCTGCAAAACCCTTCTGGGGAAGAAATTTGCCAGCTTTTACTTTAAAAAGCAACAAAATCACTTTAGCCAAATGCCACTGTGCTATTCTCAGCTTTCTGTTCTGCTTGTAAGCTGATTTCTTACGGGAACCTTTTGCGACGACCAAACTAACAGCTGCCTAATTTTATTTTCAATCATCATTTAGATCAGAAATCTGACAAAAGTAGCTCTCACCCCACCTCAGAGGATCGAGCAGCGTTGGTGCATGAGGAAAGCGAACAGTCAGATGACGAACTCTTGTCCCTTTCCAGTCAGCACAGCAACGCCAGCGGTGACAAATCCCACGGGACACCCAAGCACAGCAAAAAGCAGCCAGAGCCTCCAGCAGCGCCTCCCCCTGAGGACGTGGACCTGCTGGGCCTGGATGGCAGCCCCATGAGCAAGAGCTTTCCCTCGCAGCCCAGCGCTGCTCCCTCTAACTCTGACCTGCTGAATGATCTCTTTGGGGGGCCCAGCTCGCAGAGCCCCTCTGGAGCTGCTGCCGAGGAGGTTTTCCAGGTGGGGGGACCTGGATCCGTGCATTCGACCCCGCGGCGCTCGGCAGCTTCGGCGTCGCCGTCGCCGTCCCCGAGGGTAGGAGAAGGTAATGGTGGCTTTGGCCAGAGGGGGGGATTTGGGTTTGGAGGGGTTCCTTCTGGGGGATGTGCTCTGGGGGGATCCCCTCTTTCATCTCAAGAGGACAAGCGGCTGCTCTAGGCTGGTGCATCCCCACCAAAGCACGGTGGGGTTTGGAGGCTCCTCACGCCTCCAACTGCACAGGAGACTCCACAGGATAACTCCACAGCCACTGGAGATCCTCAGCTTTCCTCTCATTATGTGTCCCACAGTGCACAGGAGGAGATGATGAGTTTTTAAAAAAAATCCTCTGGGGGTTTGGGTAGACCTACAGCACTATGAGTTGAATTTCTCTTTTAACTTAGAGAGTTTGGAGCTGTCAGAGTGATCCTGGACTAGAAAACAGAGAATTTCTGTTTCTTCCAAGACCGGGCTGCAGGAGTGGTTGGATAGATATTAAATAGAGGAAGGATAAAGGAAGAGCAAGTGCAAAGAGAGAGGAGAAGAATCCAAGTTTCAGTGGAAGAAATTGGTCACTTGTACCTGGAGGAAGTTTCTCTTGCTGTGCCTGTTGTAGGCTCAGTCTGAGAGCTCTCACCCAGGGGAGGTTTTGCAGACACATCACACAAGAGGTGCAGCAACAGATCAGGAAAAGATTTAGGGATTTATGAGCTCTGCAGAGCCAGAATCACACAGCTCAATTGTCCCAAGCCAGGAAAACAAGGATAAGAGCTTGGGAAATGAGTGAAGAGTAGTGAGTGAGTAACATAAATAATGAATAGCATCATTACCACAGTGCAGAGCTTCTAGGGATTGGACCTTTCAGGATGCTTTTAACCTTAAATTTGTTGTGAAGAATCTGAGTGACTTCACAGGAGTTTCTTTTGGTTGAGTTTGTTGGGGTTTTACACGAAAGACAGAAGACTGCACAAGTTGATCATAAATGGAGTTGGAGAAGAACTGGATTTTTGTAGCAAGTGATGCAGGAAAGAGCCATTATTTTCTAAAGCTGTTTCTAAAAGCCCTTTTATCCTCAGCATGGATGACCTTTGCCAGCCTGAAATCATCTTGAGAGGAAGCAGGAATGGCAGGAATTGCACCAGGGCAGTAACTCCAAGCTCCAGCCTGCCTTCCACCCTTACTGCAGTTAGAACTCCATCAGAAGTGCCTGAACACTTCCATACTCACTTTGCCTGGCTCTAAATTCAGCCTCCCTTAGGAAAGCAGAGATGGGGTCAGTTTGTTGCCATCTCCAAGTTATGGGGCTCTTTAGGTGCCCAGAATTTGGGATATTGATGCTCTCCCCCAAAGCTCAGGCTGTCTCCTCTTTGCTACCTGCACTTAGCAGATTTCCCCTCCCCACAGCATCATCCCCTTACCCTGAGGCACATTCCTGGTGCAAGTCAATGATTTCCTTTTCTCAAATATGTTTTCACAGCCACTGCCTTTGATCCATTTGGAAGTAGCCCCAAGCAAACTGGTCCAGACCTCCTGGGCTCCTTCCTTGGCTCCTCAGCTGTCCCTGGGGATCCTTTCCTTCAAGCCACAAGAAGCCCTTCACCAACTGTGCACAGCGATCCCTTTCACATGGGTAAGAAAGGGGAGGCTCTTCCAGGCTGTTGAAATAAATGCAAAATGTTGCTTTGAAGTAGAAATGGAGCCATTAAGTACAAACTGATGCTTCCCATAAAAGGACTCTAAACCACAGAAACCCCAGAAACAGCAAAGTGCTTTTTGTCTCTGGACTTAGAGTTTATTCAGCATCTGAAGTGTGGCAGGATGAGCTGAGTTTTGCTCAGGTCTTAGACTTAATTAATGGGCTATTTATACAGATAAAAAGAGGTCATGAGGAATGTCTGCCCACATATTCCTGTGGTTATGAGGTCTCCTTTGAACCAAACTACCATTAATTGCACTAAACACATAGCCATATTTACAGAAAACGCACATCCTTTGGTGATTTTAGTTGCAGGCACCAACTTTCTTTAGCTCCAGTACTAACCCTAATCAAATTCACAGCTGAATTTGACTGAAGAGAAGGAATTTTCTTCTCTTTGTTTAAAAGTTCCCCAATTTCCTCTTTCTCACCCCAAAATTTAATCTCTAACCCTGTGTGAAACATGGATTTGTTGGTGCCTGATCATCTAACATGTGCTCCTTGGGAGTATCCCCCTGAAAAGTGGGAAGAGATCTTAAAGATCACCCAGCTCCAGCCCTCTGTTGTGGGCAGGGCCCCCTCCCAGATGAGGTTTTTAGGTTTTGTGGAGTCCCAGTGGCTCCTGGTGGGCTCCATCCTGGTTTTCCTGGCCTGCTTTGAGGTACTGATATCCATCATTCTCTTCAGCTTCCAGCACTCCAACGGTTTCCATCCAACCAGATGTTTCCAGTGGTTGGGATTGGCCCAATAAAGCAGGTATGTGTCATAAAATTCAGGGTGGTTAGCAAAAAAAAACCCAAACAAAACCAAATCTTTAAGGAGCTCTGAGAGGGGAGAGGCAGAGTGGCAGGGACTGCAAAGAACAGTTCCCTCTAAAGAATTCCATATAAAAAAAAAAAAAAAAATCTAGGTTTGTTTCCTCAGGAGCCCAAAGCAGCACAGGTGAGGTGAGAGTGTCCAGAGGTTGTTTCATTCCATGTAGAGCCATGGGAAAAACCTGGGAAGTGCTGTGCATTCCCAGGATGCCACTAAACGATTGCACAATTCTTTCTGATCTTGGGAGAAGTGTGTATGGCCTCCCAAAGTTGCTTCCTGAAGGCTTCTAGTTCTTAAAATACATCCATGTGTCACAATTCCTCTGGCAGTGCAGACAGTCTGGGAACATTCCTGCTGCTGCTGCTAATTGGGAGTGGGAGTGCAACAAGTCTGAGGCTGCTGAGGAACCTGACAGTGGTACACTCAGTTTTAATGGCAGTCTTCTAATATGTGGCTGAGCACAGGGGAAGAGCTGCACTCACATCAAACAGGAGGAAAAATGTTCTTTTTTTTCACTTTTTATATATATATATTTCTTTCTTTCTTTTTAAGGTGGTCTAGGAATGGGAAGTAAGTCTGCTGCCACCAGTCCTACAGGATCCCTCCACAGCACTCCCACTCATCAGGCTAAACCCCAAACACTGGATCCATTTGCTGATCTGGGAAGCCTTGGAGCGAGTTTAGCAGGTTTGTATCCCTTATTAAAAAAAAAAAAAAANATTAAAAAAAAAAAAAAAAAAAAAAAAAAAAGCAAGATAATAAATAAATTACCAGCATTCTTTTAGAGAAATAGGCTGAGCAGCCTGGTATGTGTGGGGCCTCTCAACCCACCTGCATGCCAGTGCTGCTGCTGCCAGGCTTTCCCTTCTGCCTGATTCTCTGTAAACTCTCACAAATCCATGCTTTTCCTGAGCCCAGGTCAAAAAATGTGCTGGCAACGTGCAAGGAGCTCAGCAGGCTCCATGGATTGCAAAGCACAACCTCTGATCAGTCCAAACATGCTCTGGCTGAGGATGCTCTGTGTTCAAGTGCTGCTACAGGCCTGGGAGGAGGATTTGGCTCTGCAAAGCTGCTGGGGTTCTTGAGGAATTGCTTCCTTCCAGCCTTGACTCGTTTCCCTGCTTTGTGAGAAAAGCTGTGGAATTAATGTGCCTCTAATTTGCAGAATTATCTAAAGGTGGGGTATTTGCACCTGGCTACAAAGCTTGAGTGCTTAGAAAAGCCTTTCCCCCTTGTTTTATGTCACAAAATGCTCGATTCCAATGTTCAAAAGGCAGTTCTGAGAAATTATTGAAGCTCTCCTTCAAGCCCAGCATTGTCTGAGTGTGGTAAATAGATTTTTCTTGCCTTTGCTGCTGCCCTCAGCTCCTTGCAGCCCTTGTGGTTTGGTGAGATGTTTGTTTTCCCCTTTGCGTCAGTGCCAGCATGGGGCTGGAATTCGGTTTCCCAGTTCCCTCTGCTGGATTTCAGGCTGCTCTGCAGGAACAAAACAAAAAGGCTGCCAAGCCCCAGGGCAGAGGCACCGAGGTCCTTTTGAAACGCGCATTCGGTGGGGTTTAAAAACAAACGGCTCGGCATCCCCAGGATGTTTAAGCACATTTTTGTTGGTCGTGACTAAATCGAAAGCACTTCATCCAGTTTCCATGACACATTTCCGAGCTGGGAGTCGAGTGTGGACGTCAGTGGGAAATAATAAAACATTGACACTGGGTACCTCCCACAAACACAAGCAGAGCCAGAGGAGCATCCCCTAAAGCAATGAGGTGCTGGGACACATCTCTGTGGGTGGTTTTAATCAGCACAGGATTTCAACAGCACCAGCACGGTGTTGACACCGGCACGGGCTGCCAGGAGAGCTTCCTCATCCCTGGAAGTGCTCAGGGCCACGCTGGATGGGGCTCTGAGCAACCTGGGCTAGTGGAAAGTGGGATGGAGCTGGATGAGCTTTAAGGTGCCTCCCGACTTTAATCATTCCATCATTCTGTGCTGCCACCATCCACACAGAGCTGTGGCTCCTTGTTAGCTACACCCAGCTTTCCCTGTTTCCCTGAGCCACCTCCAATTCCTCAAACCCTCAAAGCTTAGCTACACCCAGCTTTCCCTGTTTCCCTGAGAAAGCTTAGCTACACCCAGCTTTCCTTGTTTCCCTGAGCCACCTCCAATTCCTCAAATCCTTAGAGCTTAGCTACACCCAGCTTTCCCTGTTTCCTCGAGAAAGCTTAGCTACACCCAGCTTTCCTTTTTTCCCCAAGAAAGTTTAGCTACACTCAGCTTTCCCTGTTTCCCTGTATCACCTCCAATTCCTCAAACCCCCAAAGTTTAGCTACACCCAGCTTTCCTTGTTTCCCCGAGCCACCTCCAATTCCTCAAACCCTCAGGGCCAGGTGCTGCCCTATAAACACCTCCCAGAGCATCCTCGGGGCAAAAAGCGACGTCTCAAAAATTCGTGGCGGAGCCGAAAGCAATCCCCGGGGGTGGGCCCCTTGTGTCGGCTGGGTTTCCCCGTTTCAATTCCCACCTTTGTTGTCCGCAGGCGGCCCCTCGTTCAGCAAGCCCACCACGCCGACGGGCATGGGCGGGGGGTTCCCGCCGTCCCCGCAGAAGCCGCCGCCGCAGCCCATGGGTGGCAGCGGGTGGCAGCAGGGCACGGGCTACGGCTGGCAGGGGACACAGCCCAAAGGCCAGCCCAGCGGGCCCCACGCCTCCCCACAGAACAAACCCAACTACAACGTGAGCTTCTCGGCCACGGGGCCGCAGGGAGAGAGGGGGAAAGGACCCGCTAATGTCGGTAAGAGCTTTGGGATTCGGCGTCTCTTGTCCTCCCTCCGCCTCCTTCCCCCGAATGTCCCTTTGGTTTGTGGGTTAGGGCTAAGCAAGGCGGGCAGGGTGATTATTTGGTGGTTTATGCTTTAATTTGTGCTGTTTAGGGAGGTCTGCGTTCCAAATGAGCTTCCAAAATAATCCTGGAAGTGTCCAAGGTGAGGTCGGAAGGGCTTGGAACAACCTGGGATGGTGGAAGGTGTCCCTGCCATGGCAGGCGGTTGGAATTGGATAAACTTAAAGATCCCTTCCAACACAAACCATTCTGGGATTCTATAATAATTCTATATTCTATATTCTATATATTCTATAATAATAACTAACAACCTAAAAGTCACACTGGGTAACATTTCATGAGAAACAGGTCCTTTCATGAGAGGTTCTTTCATGAGAACTTGCACATTCATTAGCTCTGGGAGATTGTTAATGGGATTAACCAAAGGATGTATCTTGTGTAGAAAGTATCTTATGTTAAATGCACCCATGCTATGATAATAATTTCAAATCTTCTCGGTTTTCAAGATTCCACCCCAAAAGTGTCTGCAGATTTTGAAGATTTATTATCTGGGCAAGGGTTTAATGCTCACAAGGACAAGAAGGGCCCCAAAACAATAGCTGAGATGAGAAAAGAAGAAATGGCAAAGGAGATGGACCCTGAAAAACTAAAAGTAAGCAAAATTCTTGGTGATGTTTTCCCAGTCATTCAATGTCCTCAACAGATTTAAAACTCCAAGGTTACATTTCTGTCCCCCACCAGACCACATCAACAATGGCTTGCTCAGTGTCACTGCTGCTCTTCCACAGCACTCCAGCCCTGATTAGCAGGCACAGCTAATTGAACTAATCCTCTGCCTCATTAATCCTGCCTGCTTTGGAATTCTCTCATCTCTCCTCAATAAATTGCCAAACTGCAGATCCCTTATGAAAGGGAAGGGAATTCAGTCTGTCCTGCTCTGCATGTGAAATGTGAGACCACAAATTGGAATTACAGAAGGAGAGAGAACTCAGAGGAAAAGCTGCAGCAAAAGCCAAGCAAAGTTCTAGAAAACAGAATGATCCTCTCAAAATTTCCTGGTTTTAGCCTTGTGGAAAGGTTTTAACATTTGGGAAGTGACAGAAGCCATGCTGAACTCACCATCAGCCACAAGAGCTGGACAGAGGTCAGGCCATGGAGAGGGCAGGAGTTTTCCCAGCTCCCAATTTTATCCCCACAAAAGCTGTCCAGTCACTGAAGCTGATTTGGCCTTCCCAATATAATTCTCTTTGCTCTGATGTGTTTTTATTTCATTGGGGCAGTTCAGCCTGGAACTGTAAAATCTATTTATGCTTTGGTTTTCACATTTACATTTTAGCTTAGCTGGGCTTAGTTTAGATGTGTAATTAACCTTGCTAAAAACCCAGACAGTTGAACACTTAATTTGTCTTTTGACTATTCCATCAAGCATTACTAAGTCAGTGTTTTTAGCAGGGATGTCGCTCAAAGTCTCTCTTAACTTTCAAGCAGTGATATTAAAATTAATGACAATTAGACAAAGGTTTTCTCAAGGCTTTCTAAAGCATGGAAAGAAATTTAAGATGCTCCCTAGGGTCACAGCTATTCAAATGAAGAAACCTTGTCCAGGTGGAATATCCAAGGTGAGGCATAAATAAAGACTCGCACTCCTTTCTGCAGGTGCTGGAGTGGATCGAAGGGAAGGAGAGGAACATCAGGGCACTGCTGTCCACCATGCACACGGTGCTGTGGGCAGGGGAGACCAAGTGGAAGCCTGTGAGTATGGCAGACCTGGTGACCCCAGAGCAGGTGAAGAAGGTGTACAGGCGGGCTGTGCTCGTCGTTCACCCCGACAAGGTAAGGCTGGGCCTTGCTGAGAGAGGCCTGGGTGGGATCTCTGGGTTCATTGCTGCAAACACCTCTGTACTAAGGGGGAGCTCAAGAGTTTTGCTGGTTTCTGGGAGTTGTGAACTTCCAGTTCATCCCTGGAAGTGTTCAAGGCCAGGTTGGAGCGACCTGGGATAGTGGAAGGTGTCCCATGGAGCTGTTTAGTCTTTGAGGTCCCTCCCAACCCAAAGCAGACAGGGGTTTTGTGACAAGACTGTGCCTGGAACCTGCTGCTTCAAGCAGCAGAAATTCAGAGCTTTTCTCACCCTCACTTTGACTCTCAGCTGTTCTGCTGTTGGAGAACAGTTCTTGCTAAAGGAGACCCAAATCCAACTCCTACCACGGAACCATCAGCTTGTTTGATTGCCCAGCCTGTGGCTCTGGCTGCTGCCACTTGCTGACCAGGGAGCAACAACTCCATCTGGGACACCCCACGGGGAGGAGGAAGCTTCCACTTGGCAGGGAATGGAGGCCCTGAGAGTCTCAAGGCTTGGGGGGATGTGGGAGGTTTTCAGGAATTCTGATTTCATCCAGGAACTGCATCAGGTGGCAGCATTTCCCCTGCCATGCAGGTAAAACTCCTCTCCCCATGCCAAGGTTATATTTGTTATTTACAAGGTTACAATTGTTGTGCCCACGGGACAGTGTTTTATCCCACTCCAGGGGTGGTGAGCTCTGAGGAACAGCAAAGCCAAGAAATTCTTAAGGGCAGCAGCCCTCCAGAGTAGCTTGTTTTTGTCAAGGAAAAAGTGAAAATTCATGGAAGTGCTTGGGAATTTGCTCATGTGCCAGCCATTGTGGTTGGGTTTGGGAGTCTGATATCCCTCTTTTCTCTCTGTTTTTATTCCAGGCTACTGGGCAGCCATATGAACAATATGCAAAGATGATCTTTATGGAGCTAAACGATGCCTGGTCAGAATTTGAAAACCAAGGACAAAAACCCTTGTATTAGGTACTTTCTCAGCCTCCACTCCAGACCCGTGCTAGTGCTTATATAGTCTCTTGTCACAAATGTCACAGATCAACCAAACTCTGGCTGGAAATTCAGAAGTTTCAGAAGACTAAGAGCCTAATACTTATCATGAAGAACATGAGAAAGGTTTCCTAACACTTGTCTCCAGAATCCTGAGCTCAGAGGAACTCTGGCCACCTGGCTCACCCTACCAGAGCCACAGGGTTGCAGTTTCTGGTAACTTTTCTATTTTATTTTGGATTCCAGTGGGACAAGAGAGAACACATACTGGAAAAAGGTGGAATTGGTCTGTCTCCAACAAAGTGTAGCTGGTGAATTTCCTAATTTATTTTTTTTTTCCTTTGGTGAGGTGAGATATGGCAACGCTTCAGTTGTGTTCAACAGCTGCTGGTGAGGCCCAAACTTTGATGTACATTTTTTTTTTCCCTGGGTTTGGATCAAATTATCCAATTGAAGTACTCAGCTGTGGTTTAGGCACACTCCTGACAGTCACCATTTGCTGCTTAATTGCTCATCTAGTGTAGTGTGGCTGAAGGGAGCCAAAGCTGAGTCCTGGGCTGGGTCAGTGTGGCACTGCCCGCTGCTTTTGCATTAATGCTGTGCTTCACCTCACAGTCCCACGGAGAAATGTGCAGGCAGAGCTCCTCAGAAAGTGCTTTGCAAAGCAGGCAAAGAGTCCTTGCTTCCACAGCCCCTTGTTGGGTTGTTTGCAGCGGTTTTGGGGGGAAGGGTGGATCCACCTTGTCCGGGTGAGGAATGAGCACGCGCTGCATTTCCCGTGGTTCTCGTCAGCAGCTTGGAACCGTCATAGAAATACCAACAACTTCAAATTCTGCTGGAAAGGTTTAGAAACTTCCCTGTTTCTAAGGTGACACTTGCCCTCCTGAGGCTTCAGAACTTTTTCCAGCCCACTTGTATCACCTTTATGCCTTTATCAGCTCCAGAGCACTTGGCCAAGGCTCTTGGCAGGCTGAAACCTGTTGCAACTTCATTTTTCAGATCATGGTGTACGAGCTGTCACACAGACATCCACAGACCAGGTCTGATTTCTGAGGTCACTCCAGTGCAAATTGATTATCTTCAAAGTTTATATTGGACCAAAGCAATAACATCACAAGGGAATCTTCTCTGCTGCTAAAGCTGAAGCAGCTTTCCTAGTTCAAAAGCGAGTGGAAATTCAAAGTTCACCCCAAATTCTGGCCTTCTTTTGCAGAGTAACTAAAGCTAGCAGTTTATTTACCAACACCTCTCTGTATCTGAGGGATACTCAGAAGATGGGCAGGAAATAACGTGTATTTACTGCCTCAGGAGCAGGTTGCCATCGGATGTGAGTCTTTAAGGCTGGTGGTTTTTCAAGACAATCCACTACTTGTTGCACTTACATTTTCAAGTGGCAAAGCTATTACTGCAAAGACAGTGTGTCAAAGTTCATGGCTTTCTGTATAAAAACTCATCCTTTCGTTGTACTGGTCCATTATTTACTGCCATTAACTGAAAATGTGAAACCAACACATAGGTCTCCTTTTATATAAAAGACCTTAAGATAATAGTAACAAACTGGATGTTATTTATTAATGTTTTGATCCAGTATGTGCTTGTCTTATTTAAAGAGATAACTGGAATGTGAATCATGTTCCTGTGATTTGTTGGTTTATTGTTTCTCATTCACATTTGTAGATATTGTGACCTATGCCTATATAATAAAAAAGGATCTCATTACTATAACGTACTTTTTTTAATGATGAAGACCTCATTAGCTTTGTATCGAGTTTGTCACAGCACATAACTCTGGATACTCATCCATTCACAAAATACAAATCCACCATTAAACTTTACCAAAAAAAAAAAAAAAAAAAAAAAAAAAAACAAAAAAAAACCACACCNCCAACAAAAACCCCAACCCTCTACCCCACTTAAGCTTTGATTACTTCCATCCCTAATGTTTTTATGGATGCATGAAAGTATTAGGATGTACGTATCTCCAAATAGTTAACTAAAAAACAAAAAACAAACAAAACCCATTCTTGTCATATCTGGTAGTGACAGAGGTTATCAATGTTCAGGTTTATTGTTTGACTAAATTATTGTAATTTTTGTAAATACGGTATATACTCGATGAAATTGTGACTGGTCTAAAACATTTGTATATACATTAAAAAGCTCAAATTAACATATTCAGCTATCTTTTGTGCTTGTGACCACGAGGTTCGAGTCCCACATCTGCTCCCGTGTGAGGGGTGGTGAGCTGGGTCTGTTTTGTCACTGTCATTATCCCCAGGTTGGCATTTGCCCAAATTATTTGGAAACTATTTGGCATTGCTGTTGTTAGGCTGCTGCCTTCAGAGACCCGCAGCCAAACAAGGCAGTGAACCCAATGTTTTTTCAATTTTTATCTTTCAATTTGGTGGATTAAGCCTGTTTTAATAAGCCTTCTGGCTCAAAAGAATTTAAAATAATGAAAAATGGGGAAAAATATGGATCAGGAAACATACAAAGAGAAGAGCTGAGGAGGGAGCTATCTGAAGCAAAGCTCCCTGGGGAGGATTATTGAAAAGGTTGTGAAAAATCTCCTTCTAAAAGGCTTTTCTTGGGACAAAAATGCTGTTCTTGGGGCAAAAAGGGTTCTTTTTGGGACAAAGAGACCATTCTTGGCGCAAAAAGGCCATTGTTGAATTAATAAAGAAAGGCCATTGCTGGGGCAAAAAGGCTTCTTTAGGGTCAAAAATGGGAGCTTGAAAGTGTCATCTCAAAAAATCCAAGGCTTGGTAAACAGGGCTTAAAAAAAAAAAAGCTGTGCCATTCTTAGTGTGGATTAGAAGGGTGGGTGATGTAGGCCCTGAGGTGGCCCTGCTTGAGGCAAACGAGCGCCCGGCTCTATTTTTGGGGTGAAAACAGCGGTTTTCAGGAGTACCCACAAACCGGCAGTGCCTGAGGGGCTCATTAAAGCGATGTTTATGGATTCAAATCGCGGCTGCGCGCAAATAAACGTTTCTTACGCACATATAAGAATCAAATGCGCACGCATATAAATTTATTACTCTCATACAGGGCTTATACACGAAAACAAGCCCGTTTATTTGCGAGGGTTAAGTGCGTTCAACCCCACCCCGGGGCCGTCCCCTCAGGACGCTCCGCCCCTCGCATCACGAGCGCGGCGGAAAAAGGCGCTCCCGCCCGCCGCCCGCCCTTTTAAAGGCTCGGTCACGTGACGCGGAAAGGGGCGGGGTCAGAGGGCGGAAGTCGCGCGGTGCCAGCGGAGCCCGGACATGGCGGGCGTGAAAGGTACCGGGGGCTCCTTGTGAGGGAGCGCGCCCCGGGCAGCGCCTCAGCGCGGCCGGGAACGGCGGGGAGGGACGCCCCGAACCCGGGGAGGTGGTGCCCGATCACTGAGGGATGCCAGGCACCCGGTGAGGTGGTACCCGGCCGTCACCACACCCGGGGAGGTGGCACCCGGTCACTGAGGGATGCCCGGCACCTGGGGCGGTGGTACCCGGTCATCACTGAGGGATGCCCGGCACCGGGGGAGGTGGTACCCGGTCATCACTGAGGGATGCCCGGCACCGGGGGAGGTGGTACCCGGTCACTGAGGGATCCCCGGTCACTGAGGGATGCCCGGGACCGGGGGCGGCGGTACCCGGTCACTGAGGGATCCCTGGTACCGGGGGCGGTGGTACCCGGTCACTGAGGGATCCCTGGTACCGGGGGCGGTGGTACCCGGTCACTGAGGGAGCCCCGGTCACTGAGGGATGCCCGGTACCGGGGGCGGTGGTACCCGGTCACTGAGGGATCCCCGGTCACTGAGGGAGCCCCGGTCAGTGAGGGATGCCCGGCCCCCGGTGAGGCGGTTGCCGGTGCCCCGGGAGGGGAGGGGTGCACGGTGCCCGCCTCACCTCCCGCCCTGTGCCGTTGCAGCTCTCGTGGCCCTTTCCTTCAGCGGAGCCATCGGGCTGACCTTCCTCATGCTGGGCTGCGCCTTGGAGTATTACGGGTGAGCGGGCCGGCGCCCTTCCCAAAGCTTCTCCCGGTTAAAATCCATTAATTAAGCGTTCCTCTCGTTTAATGGAGCTGTTTGGCTCCTCCTGCAGCCCCCCCGCTTCCAGGCTCTTGGCACGTGGCACTTTGTTGTGATTAAACATCACTTCCTTAGGCGGTATTTGCATTTCTATTAAAATAAAAAAAAAGACTTCAAGCAGCTCTGTGAAAAGACTTCGAGCAGCACTTCACCTCGCTGAAATGTTTTTAATCTCACCCAAGCATTTTCCTTAATTTCCTATTTCTTTGAACGATCCCACAAGTTTCCATTTGGGATGTCCCCACCCATGGCAGGGGCTGGATGAGCCTTGGATTCCATTCCAGCCCAAACTCTTCTGTAATTCCGTGATTCTGTGTCTGTAAAAGCTTTAAAAATCCCGAGGAGGCTCTGGAGAGCTCTGACACAGAGATGAGATGCAAGGGTGTGCCTGCTTTATCCCTGGGATTTGGGAAAGCTGCTCCTCTCCTGCTCCAGTGCATTCCCTGCTCCCTCTGTGCTCAGAGCTGAATCAGCAAAATGATGCAAAAGTAAAATAAATCAACATTTGCTTGTGTGAGAGGGTGGGTGCTGCTCTAACAGAGCAGGGAAAACGAGGTGGAACTGCCCCACTTTGGGTGGAACCTTCTGATTAAGAAAGTTGAATTAAAATTAATCCATTTTCCATCCAGAAAAGTAGGCTTAGGAGTATTGCACCAACTTTGTGACTGAACTATCTGCTTTAACTGATGCTGCATTTCTTTTCTCCCCCTGCCCAGTGTGTACTGGCCCCTGTTTGTGTTAATATTTTACTTCATCTGCCCCATTCCCCACTTCATTGCCAAGAGAGTGGGTGATGACAGTGATGCAGCCAGCAGTGCCTGCAGGGAGCTGGCCTATTTCTTCACCACAGGAATTGTTGTCTCTGCCTTTGGATTCCCAATCATCCTGGCACGGGTGGAAGCAGTAAGTCCTTGCTCATTTTGAATCCTCAGACACCCCTTGTTGGCTGTCACCTTCAATCCTGCTTTCATTTCCTCGTTGTGCTGTCTCCAGGTGGAAATAATCCACTGAAATTTTGCCTTTTTGAGCTGAAAAAGAGAATAACTCACATTTTTTTCCCCACCTCCAGCCCTGTTTTGGTCCAGCTCAAGATAAAATCTCCCCCTCCACCTCATGCCTCTCTGTCTCATGACCCTTTGCATCACTTCTGGCTGATTTTTCTCTTGGAATGCTTTCTCCATTTAGGATGCTGCCAACTTGGGGGAGAATTAGGAGTTAAAAAGATAAAAGGCCAAGCTTCCAGAGCTGCCCTTGTGGCTCTCAAAGCTTTCCCCAAGCTTTGGCCCCTCAAAACCTGAGGAAACTCTGCCTAAATTCTTTCCTCTTTGCTTTCTGAGCTTCTCTCCAGTGGTGGGAGCAAAGAATTCCCCCTGTCCCAACCACTCAGAGATGTTTTACTGAGTCCTCTTGCTTTTCCCCTTCACTTTCAGTCCTTTAAGTTCTGTGTACTTGCTCTGGATTTATTTGTAATGCCCAATTCCCCTGATATTTTTATTTTGGAGTTGTGACCTGGCAGCAGCAGAACAACCACGAGAGGGAACTCTCAGTCCTGTATTTTAAGAGTAAATGTTGCTTATTTAAGTAAATTACTTGTGCATCTCATTAAAAAAAAAAAAAATCCCTGTTTACTTTTAAATCCACCATTTCCCTGCCTGTTATTTATTTCAAAGCAGATCTTTTGATTTTGTTGCTTGGCAATGAAAGGAGAGCACTAATTCCACCAGATTTCTCTCTGATTTAGGTGTGTTTTAATGATTTGTAAGGCAAGTCATCATTTTCTTCTAAACTCTAGCAGTAGCTTGGCTGAAATGTTTATTAGTGATACCAGTGGCTGCTAATTGAATAATTAGTCACACAAATTGAATTATTTATTCTTTGCCTTTGCTGCTTTTAGCATCTTTCTGTAGTATTTTTGATTTTTTTTTTTAGTATTTTAGCCCATCTAATGCCTAGAAATAACTGCCCTGAGCATCTCTCCCCCAGCACTGCTTTGACTTTTGTTCCATTTCTTGCATTTCAGATCAAATGGGGAGCCTGTGGCCTGGTGCTGGCTGGCAATGCAGTCATTTTCCTTACTATTTTAGGCTTTTTCCTTGTGTTTGGCAGAGGAGATGATTTTAGCTGGGAGCAGTGGTAGGAGCTCCCTGTGGTGCTGGTAATTTTGAATATTTTACAGCTTTTTTTTTTTGTCCTCTCCTTGTTCTGTGTGTGTGTATAGATATTATAATGTGTGTGGTATGTTATAAACATCACCTGGCTTTACATTGTCACTTAATAATTTGCTTTTTTATTAAATGCACTTCAGCCAAAGGGACCTTGCTGGCAGTTGGCTTGAAGTAATCACTAAAATCTGGAATTATGATGAGTTTATCCTTGAAGAAGTTTACAAAACATAAGCAGTTTTACCCATTTTTCACTGTGTTTGCATTAATTTTTTTGTTTAATTGCAGTGTTATTGAGCCATTGGTCATTTTTCATGTTGGGTTTTTAACCATATAATCAAAGAATAATATAAATTATCCTCATTGGGATTGTTCAACTTGACCAATCTTCCTGCTTTAATTAGGATGAGTTGGTATTTCATTTACATCTCATTAATTGTAATTTGAGAAAAATTGTAATTTTTCTTAATGATACAAAGCCAAATGTGAGTGATGTCAGCTCTTACTCCCTAATGAAAGCAAAAGAAAAGAACCCTGGTTAAAAACCTTTCACTTATATTTGTTTAAAGATCATGTTCTCCCCACAAAGATATTTTCTGTCCCTATTCAGTTCAAAAATTGTGGCTATATTTGGGGAATAAGATATTTTAATGCCTCTTAAAGCTGACATGACTTCTATGAAGGTTCACAAAAGGAGAAACTACCCTCAGGACACTGAAAAATCACATTTTGGTGTTCAACTCTGTATTTTCATGGGTGTGAATTGCAAGGAATTGAATGTTCTGCTGGGTAGGATTTCTTATTTCCTCCTTGCTTTTAAAACACTTCTTCAGCTCCTATTTTATTTTTGTCTGGAAGAAGGTTGTTATTACATAAAAACACACTATCTTTAAATAGCATTATCCTAGTAAGCATTTAAATAATTACACTTAAGCAAATGTAATTTTACTGCTTTACTTTTGAAGGAACAGAGGGAATGGTCAGGAATTAATTCCATGAGCACTCTGAAATGGGGACAGAAATAATTTTGTGGTCCCCATTGATGGGCTATGGCTCAGGCAGGAATGGGAAATGGAATTTCAGGAGGGTTTAATTCCATGTTTTCAATGGAAATTTCAGCTGTGTGAGAAGGAACAAGTAGCTGTGGTTTAAACTGAAGGATTTCCTGCTAAAAGAGGAATTAACATTAAGGGACAGGTTTTTTTTTTCCTGGATGTTAATGTTCCATCCAAGACATAGCAGGATAAACTTATAAAAAAAATCCTGGGAATAACAAATTATCTGAATGTCTTCTTCCTGCTTTTGGTGAATTCTGTTGGAACTGGGGAAATCACTTGTTTTAATGATAAACCAAAATATTCAGATTAAACATCATTCCCATGTTTAAATCCTGCTCTGATTTTAAAGAAGATGCCTTTTTTCCTTTTACAGTGGCATTTTTCACTCAATAATGAATTAAAACAGTGAAATAAAACCCAGTCAGTGCCTGATGATAAATTCTAAATGCCATTGCTAAAAATTCCACTTAACTCCTCTTGGATTGGGGTTGGATTCTGGAAAGCTTTTACTCCATTTACGTACCAAAGGCTGCAGTAGAAATCCACAAAACTACTCAATTACTGATGGAAAACCAGCTGAGATTGGATTTTTCCTTAAAATAAATCATTTTTTGTGGGCTCTGCTGTGGTGTGTGACAGGAGCAGTGAACAAGGACAATCTAAAGTGACCAGGAGGAGCAGAAAATGCTGGTTTAAATTGCTTTTTGCCAAATTTTTTCTCTTGTACTGTATCCCCTTAGGGCTGTGGTTGGTGGGTACCTGGTGGGTGTTGAGTGAAGAAGGTCAATGCTTTTTTTTTAAAATTATTATTTTTATTCTTATTGTTTGGCAGTAGCTCTGTGCACTAATCCCTAATGTGAATATCATGCAGTTTTCACGTGGACTTTACATTTAATGTTTAAAATGGTGTTGAAATCATGGAGATCTCCCTTAACCTCTGTAAAGCAAATTTACTTTGTTTTCAAATACTGTAAAAAATAATATTTCAGTGGGTTTTTTGTTTTTTTTTTCTCCAGAGCTTCATTGCCACTGAGCTCTGCTGGTGTGTAGTGGGAATTTATTGTGGTTTCTCTGGAATGCTTTTCCTGTGTGGAAGTGAATACTGTGTATCCAAAGTGCCTTAACTTCCACACAGCTCTGGTTTTTTTTGTGGCAAGATCAGTGTTCCAGAGTCAGCTGGAAATCTGTGGCTGCATTTTCCAAAGCTTCCTTGTTAACCAATCCTGTTAAATGGGGAAATGAATTCAGTGCAGCTTTTGTACCTTTTGTAAACAGTTTTTATCTCCTGTGATTGCCACGTCCTTGGGATCATGAAGTATTAAAACATGGACATTCAAATATATTCTACTTCTCTTTCCAAGTTGCCTACTAAAACTGACTTTTGGAATTGTCTAATAAACATATCTGATACTTAAAGATTTGTCTGTTTTAAATTTCAAGAGGTGACAAGAGAAGGTAAAACCTGTCCTGATGCTGGAATGGACAATTCCAGGAGCCATGGAAGTGGAATTCATGTAAAATGAGTTGGAAAGGTAAAGGTGAAGCATTTAGGATGATGAAGTGGTGAACCTGGGAGGTTTTTAAAAGCATTCCATAAAAATGATGGGATGTAAGGTTGTGCTGGAGGTTTTCCACCTCCCTTTCTTCCAAGGAGCCTGCAGTAAAATCCAGAGGGCATCAGAGCTCTCCTTCTCTTCCACGTCACTTCTGCTATTAAAGTGATGAAAACATTAAATTGGGGAATTGTGGGCCTGATATTTCTGACTCTGAAAAGTTTTCAGCCTGTCAGTGGCTGATTTTCTTGCCAAGGAAAGATTTCTTGGGAGAATTTTCTTTCAAGAGATCTTCCCTTGGGAAACAAATCAGCCACTGACAGGCTGAAAACTTTTCAGAGTCAGAAATATCAGGCCCACAGGGAATTCTGATCTCCCCAGAGGCTGGGAAAATGGAGTTATAGAATCCCCCACCTCGAGGAGGAGTCTGTGGTGTCTGTTTGGAAAAGCTGGAGCTTTCTTTTCCCAGCAGTGCCTGGAGTGCAAGGCTTTGGAGAAGGTGAGTGTGGATCAGAGCTGCTGGCTGTGCCAGGGAGGTTTGGGAATGCTGCTCACCTTTGGCAGAGTCACTTCAGCTCCAGCTCCTGAGCTCCCTGTTTTAACCTGCTGCTGGTTCTGGGGCTGCTGTCTGTGTAAGGTAATTTGATTTTCTATCCCTCCCACCCTTGTTCAGATGGGAGGGATAAAAAATCCTTTTTCTTTGGTTATTCCCTGTCACATCCACTGAGTTGGATTAAAAACAAACCAGTCTGGCCCTGGTTTTGTGGCTTCTTCCATCCTCTCAGAAGCTGTAACCTTCCTGAGCAGGTGTTGTGAGCTTCCTAAAACCTTAGACCAGCCTTTAATGGCATAAAATGAGTGTGAGCTCGTTAACATTGGGGTGATACCCAAACAAAGTGTCCTGGTAAGAAACATTTCAAACTGTGCTGTTAACCTGCAAATGATGGAAAGCTCTAAATTTATAACCCTGATGTGAGTTCTGAACACAGCAGGGCTTCCCACATCCTGCACTTTTTGCTCTGCAGGGATTGTTTCTGGGCTCTGATAAAGGATGGACAAAGATGATAAAAATGGATGGATGATAAAGATTCTCTCATTAAGCTGGATGCTCACCAGGTACTAATGAGCCTTTTGATTTGTTTAAGTGGCCCCTGTTAATACATGACCAGTTCCTACTGCAGGGCTTACCAGGGAAAATCTGATAAAATGGATAAAGAAGCTGCTGAATTGGGATCAAATTTTAAAGATCAGCTGGAGACATTTTTTCCAAATAAATTTCTCCTGTATTTATCTTGTTTTATTGGTTTGCTTTTGCACTTTATTTTGAGGTTTTGGTTCAGCTGTTTAAAAATGGGTTACAGCTGTTTATTCCCCATGACCAGGACTTTATTTTTTAAATGGAATTATGACTTACTATAGTTCTAGATTGTAACAAATATTCTGGATATTCATTTTTCTCATGGAGTGGTTGGTCCCTGCTCTCTGTCCCATCCCTTGACTGCCTGTGCAGGAGATTCCACCCTTGGAGTTCCCCCTGGCCAAGAAGCTGCTGAACCCCTGATATTTTTTTAGCTTTGCCTGCCCACAGCCAAACTGGTGGGAATTCCCTGGTGGGAACTGCCTGTGTTACATTGTTATGTATTTTTAATTGCGTGTTTTCTTGGGGAATGCTGAGAAAACAAATTGCTCACTGGAATTGTGGAGTTAAACCAAAGCAGAAATCATATTCAGGCTGGAGTTTTATAGTTGAAACCCTTAAAAGGAGAATAATGCTGAGGCACAGACAATGGTGTTGGTGTCTCTGGTAGGTCCAAGGATCATTTCAGGTTATCAATACCTTTGAATTTTGATTTATCACTGCTTGGAGCTTCATTTTCCAATACCCTGACTGTGCTGCTTTCCATTTCTTGGTCCTTGTGAATAAATGGGAGATGCTGCTGGGGTGGTTTTGGTTTTTGGAGGGTTTGGGAACAAGTGAAAGGGTGTTTAACTTTGAAAGCAGCACTTGGAATAAGAGTATTGAGGGTGACATTTGTGTGTTTTGCTCACCCTTTGTTGGGACTCTTTGATCTGGGGTTGTGATTTTGCTGCTCTGGTATTTCCCAGTATAACAGGAGCCTTTGTTCTCAGTTTTCCATCTTTAAAGGGGAATAAAAAACAAACCAAAACAACCCTTTGCACCACCCAGCAACAAAAGCTGCAGTAGTTGTCACTTTCTGGCTGCTGATCAAATTCTCCCTTAGGAAATTGATGGGAATTTGGGATTGAGGAGGGATGAAAGATTACTACAAGTGCTACAGGAAATCAGGTGTGGACTGACCCTCAAAATTACTTTACCTGCCCATTACAGAGCAGAAAATACAATTATTGCAGGAACTTGGAGCACCTCACACCAAACTGAGCAGTGGTGGGCAATAAAAACACTTCAGTGTCAGACAAGCAGGTGGCAGAAAATTGGGTTTGCCCTTAGATTTACTTTAAATTCTGATTTTAAATAAAGAACCCTGATCCAGCTGGGCTGTCCCTGAGGGCTTGGCATTTCTGGCTGTGCCTCACAGGACTGGGGTGCTGGATCCCCAAATCCCTGCTTTAGGCACAGGGAGAGGATTGAGCAGCTTGTCCTTGTTCTTAGGAGCACAACTCTCTGTCACCCTGTGTGGCCAGGTTTTTATCAGCAAATAAATGTTTACAGGGAGATATTCAGATGTTTTAAACAGCTCCAGGATGATAAAACCATTTCCCATATGAAAAATCCCAAAAGAAAACTCTGCTCTGTTTCATTTTAGCAGATTAAAAAATGCAGAATATTTCTCCTGCATACAGAAATAAATTTTTATCTTTTAGGTCAGATTATCCAAACTGATATAATTTAGCCAGTCCAGAGTATGCTGGGTTTTCTTCCCATTCCTTTAAAGATTGCATTCCTAACAAAATTTTTGCTGCTTAATTAAAATCTACAGCAGAAAATAAATCAGTTTTCATGGATCTCTAAATAGCCAGCCAGTCATTAGAAACAATTTCCAGATGCCCAGCCTTTGTCTGGGAGTCTCAGAAGTGAGGAATGTGGGAAGTTAATTAGGATTTAGCCAATATCCTCAATTAGGATTGGGATTATTCTCCTCCCTTTGGACACCTGAAGATGATCACAGGTCTCTCTGTTTGTCTGCTCTTTTACAGGGGTTGGTTTGTCACATTTGGAAGGTTTTTAAAGTCAGAACAATTCTTATGAAACATAAACCCCTCATCAGTGTTACTGATTTTTGAAAGGATGTGTGTTTGTTTTGCTGTGTGATGGTTTGAGATGGGTCCTCAAGCTTTGTGGGCTGGGAGGTATTTTTAAAATGTGGCCTTTGGTGTGAAAAATGGCCCAATTAACTTTATTTTAGTCTCATCTTGTGGTTGATGCAGTGATGCTTCTGACAAGTGAATGACAGCACTGCTCCCTTTTCCCTTAGTGATGGGAAGAATTAAAAGAGAAATAAAGTCAACTTGAGGGGATCATTTCCAAATAGATCCCAAACTTTTGGATTCTTTGCAGGATTTGAAGTAAATCAAAGGGCAAACCCAATTTTCTGCCACCTGCTTGTCTGACATTGAAGTGTTTTTATTGCCCACAACTGCTCAGTTTTGTATGAGGTGCTCCAAGTTCCTGCAATAATTGTATTTTCTGCTCTGTAATGGGCAGGTAATGAGGGAAACTCATTTTGAGGGTCAGTCAACACCTGATTTCCTGTAGCACTTTTAGTAATCTCATTAAATTAAGAGTAGCTAACTTTTAAATGGCAGTAATAGGTCATTCCTTAGGGCTGTATTTTTATTTGGAGTCTGAGTGTTGGCAGCAGGATTTAGGCTGGTTTGATCCCATTTAAACTTCAAAACTCCTGCCCACAAATGAAACCTTTTGAAATTAACTTTATTAATCAAGTTTAATAGTCAATTTTATCTCTTATTAACCCATGCACAAAGAAATTGGAGTGGTGATGTGGAGGGGAAGAGCTGATGTAGAAGGGGGATGATTCAGGGGTGCTCAGATATCCTGCAGCCACATCCAGGATGGAATAACTCTGCATTAAATAAATAAATGTGACCTTTCTGAAGGGAAAACCTGTCTGCACTGAAAAATCAAATCAGCTTTGTGTTTGACAGCCTTCAAGGGGAGACATTTTGCCACAAAAACCTGATCAATATGGGAGAGTTTGGAGATGCAGAGCATCTCTAAAAGTTCCAAAAATGCCATTTTTCCATGGGGCAGGGCCTGGGATGTGAGTGGAGACTGGAGTGTGTTGTGTGTTTGAATGTTCTGGTTGTCCCAGGCAGAGCTGCTCCCATTTTATTGCCAAAAATTTGGAATGGTTGTCCCAGGCAATGCTGCTCCACTTTATTTTTCTGCTAAATAAAGAGGGAATAACTTCAGAATCCAGCATCCAAGTGTTCCCACATCCCATAAATCTGAGGGCACAGCATCCCTGCCTGTCCCTCTCAGAGATTTCCCCCTTTTTGGTGGACTCTGTGTCCTTGACCCTTTCCCTGCTGTCACCATTCCAGGACCATCCCTTCTCCCACACTTCTCTGTGCCAGCACTGTCTGGACACATCATTCCCACCCCAGAAGGATCCATCTGCTTCTTGTTCTTGCCTCTTCCCATATCTTCCCTTCCTAGCCCAGTTTTGCCTGTTTTCCCACCACACACTCAATATCCCTGTGTTTTTCCCCCTCATGCAATTCCTTCTCCCCTATTATTATCTGGAAAATAAGCAGGAAATCAACATCTCAGCAGATGGATCCAGCCATTCCACACTCCAGTCAAACAGGGGTGAAATGCTGCCAGATTTTGGGCACTGAAACCCAAATCTTGCAAGGATTTACCCCAAAATTAATGCCCAAAGCTGTGCTTAGTAGGAGCTAAAAACAGGACACTACTCCAGCACTTCCCTTGGTGTTCAGGTGAAATAATCTGATTTTTGAGAATAATGCAGCTGAAAAGAGCCATGAAAGATGTGTGAGGTTGTCTCTTATTTAGGAATGTTTTTCTCCCTTTTGGGATGAAAGATGTGTGAGGTTGTCTCTTTTTTAGGAATGGTTTTCTCCCTTTTGAGATGAAAGATGTGTGAGGTTGTCTCTTTTTTAGGAATGTTTTTTTTCTGTTTTGGGATGGTGGGACAAGGTGGGGGAGGATCCTTGTACCAGTTGTCAAACTTCCCCTGCTCTGAAAAAATGGTGGCATTTAAAAAAAAACCTTTAAGGCCCTTTCCAACCCTTCCATGATTTTCCTTTATTGTGGGCATGAGTAGGTGGGGTTTCTATTTCATGTTGGATGAAACTCATCACTGAGATATAAACATTTAAGTAAAATCTTTTCTCCATAGCCAAAACCACAAGAGTGGCCTCAATTTGGATCAAACCCTCCATTTGATATTTTTTCTCAGTCTGTGACTATCCCAAACTGATAGAAACATTTAGATTTAGAAACATTTAAATTGATAAAAAGCCTAGAATTTTATTTTTTTTAAATTTATTTTTAATGAAGGCATTTATTCAAAACACCTTCTGATTTTCTGCAGCATTTCTCTCTCTGCCAGCTCCGTGCTGTGAATTCCTGGCCTCTGTGTGAGATCCCACTTGAGAACCCAGATTGGTGCCAGCTTTTCTGAAGTGCTGCTGGAAATAGATCCCCACCACCACCCCCTGAAGGGAAAAAAAAAAAAAAGTTGTGGTGTTTGCTTTCTCCTCCTGAGATGGAGCTGAGTGTCTCATCCTGGCAGGGATTGTGGGGATAACAGACCAAACAAGCTTTGGAATCTGCAGTAAATCCTGGTTTTTTTTTATGATTGTGACATCAGCAAAGCTGGCTTTACATGGCCAGCAGTGTTTGGGGTGTTCCACAGCCCCATCCATGCACGTTTGCACTAAAATCTGATTTCAGCAGATAAATAGAAGGAAGATCAAGTCAAGCTGTTGGAGAGGTGATGGCTCTGAGTTTCCTTCACTCTTCCCATTATCCTCTTCATTTTCCAGCTGCTAATTCCTGTTAAGGACATGCATGACTAAAAAGTCTTTTTAGGGGAATTGGGAAGCCTGGGTGGTTTCATTGCCTCATCCCAAGAGGGAATTGTCACACATTTTGCTGTGTAAATATTCTGGTGCTGTTGAGTGAAAGCAGAGCTGGACCAGGAAAACCTCGTGGAGGAGGAAAAAAAGCAAAATTTGTCTGATTTGATGGAATTGTAGAGTCCTGGAATGGTTTGGCTTGGAAAGGACCCTAAAGCCCAGCTCATTCCCATGGCAGGAACACCTCCCATTATCCCAGGTTGCTCCAAGAGTCCAACAATTGCACAATTCCATGGATTTCCCCACGCTGCAGTTTCCTTTTTGTGCAATCCTTGTTCTCCGTGGCACCAGGAGTGCAGTTCCCACATGCAGGGCTTAGTCACTGCCAAGCCAACCAGCTCAAATATATCCTCATTTCCAAGCTGAGAAGGAAAATACAGGGGGGAAAAAAAGGAAATTATTTATTAGAAAACAGGTTTGCCATGTAAAATATCAGCATGGAGCACAAAGGTGAGCAGAGCAGATTGGTTTTCTGTACCTCAGAGGCAGGGTGAGCACCACCTCTGATGTAAATGTTACTATAGTAACAGTGGTTTTATTTAAAAGCCCATTAAATAGACATATCAAACACATCCAGCCTGTCAAAATGAAAGTTAAACTGCACAGCCTGCTGCTTTGAGGAACACTTTTTTTTTTTTTTTTTGCCAAATTTGTGTATTTTGCTGCAATTTCCCCCTTGAATGCACTCAGGATCTCCTTCTTGCCAAATGACACTGTGGCATTGGGAAATAAGCTGCACTGATGGTGACAGCACTAATTACCTGGAACCTCTCCTGCAGCCATGAGAAGGCTTTAAAAGGGATGGAAATTCCTTCTGGGAAATTCGCTGTAGATCATTCCCTGCTGCCTCCATCAAAAGTTTATTCCTGACAGAGCTTAACTATTAAAAAATAAAGAATAAAAAATAAAATACAGAATAAAAAATAAATAATTTAAAAACCAGCTTAACTATTAAAGAATAAACAAAATAGAGAATAAGAATTAAGTAATAAAAAATAGAAATAGCTTAACTATTAAAAAATAAAGAAAAAATAAAATANGGTTTTATTTAAAAGCCCATTAAATAAACATATCAAACACACCCAGCCTGTCAAAATGAAAGTTAAACTGCACAGCCTGCTGCTTTGAGGAACACTTTTTTTTTTTTTTTTTGCCAAATTTGTGTATTTTGCTGCAATTTCCCCCTTGAATGCACTCAGGATCTCCTTCTTGCCAAATGACACTGTGGCATTGGGAAATAAGCTGCACTGATGGTGACAGCACTAATTACCTGGAACCTCTCCTGCAGCCATGAGAAGGCTTTAAAAGGGATGGAAATTCCTTCTGGGAAATTCGCTGTAGATCATTCCCTGCTGCCTCCATCAAAAGTTTATTCCTGACAGAGCTTAACTATGAAAAAAATAAAGAAAATGTTATGAAATATTATCTATTCATCTGGTTCAGCTGAACTTCCCTTGGGAAGCCAGTGTTTGGTGCCACTTGGTTTTCCTCTCTTTTTTCCTTCTTCCCTTTCCATGAGCAGCTGCTGTGGCTCTGCCCCTCCTGGCCCGGTGTCAGTTCTGCCTCTCAAAGCACGCTTTGATTATAAACTAATTACAGATCTGCAGAAATGAAGAGAATATCCAGGGGTTTATGGGTTTTGTGCTCATATTTCTCATTTTGGAAACTTCCCCGTGCTTGCTGCGGTGTGAACTCCTGGTGTTCTTTGCCTAAAACAGGAATAGTTTTGGACAAGGGATGGAGGGACAGGAAAAGAGGGAATGACTTCACATTGAATAAAAGGGAGTTTGGGGTTGGGTATTAGGAAGGAATTCCAGGCTGGGAGGGTGGGGAAGGCCTGGGCTGGAATTCCCAGAGCAGCTGGGGCTGCCCCTGGATCCCTGGAAATGCCCAAGGCCAGGCTGGAGCAGCCTGGGACAGGGGAAGGTTCCTCCCATGGCATTGGGTGGGATTTTAGATCCTTCCAACCCAAACCCAGCCTGGCATCTCTGGTCTTCCTTAGATAATCTATATGGATGTAAAACCAGGCAGGAGATTGTTGACTCAGGAAAACTGAGCAGGGGATTAGGAATTTTTATTTGTAAGAGATCAGGGAATTATTATGATCTGCCACACAGAGGCTCAGTCACTGTATCCAGCATAATTGGTGGAAGGAGTTGCTTTAATGTCACATTTTTAAAACAAATAAACCCTCAAGGCTGGAGTTCTGTTCTGTTGGAGAACAGTTCTGTGTTTCTTGCTCACACTTGGATTCCAAACATGCACATAGGTCACTGAAATCTTCTCATGTGCTTTGAAAAATCCCTTGGGGCTTGGGTATTTTATGGTATTTTGTTGTTTTTCAATGTGAAACTCATTGAAAGGTTTCTGGCCCCTTGTTATTTTTATAATGCTTTGAGGGAGAAAATCTGAGGTGAAACATGAAGGCTGAGAGAAAAGAACCAAAACATTTCCTTGTTTGTATTTATCATAAAAGCCTCTCCAAAAGTTGTTTTAGTTCCACAAAAGGGGGAGGATCTGAGCAGGGGGGATGCTGTGCTGAGGCTGGAGAACATCCTGGATCCTGGATTTCCATATCCTAGGAAATAAAGCATGGAGAAACTGAAAATCCTGGAGTCAAAGTGGGAAACTGGGTGAGAGAATTCAGACATGAAGAGAAACAACAGAACAGGGAAGAAAATATTTGAGCAACAAGATGTCAATAAAGTAATAAAATCCCAGAATTGTTTAAGTTGGAAAAGCCCTCCAAGGTCAGCCAGTCCTGATCCCCACCTTGTCCCCAGCCCTGAGTGCCACCTCCAGGAGTTCCTTGGACACCTCCAGGGATGGGGACCCCAAACCTCCCTGGGCAGTTCCAGTGCCTGAACTCCCTTTCCATGGAGAAATTCCTGCTGCTGTCCAAGCTGAGCCTCCTGCCTTGTCCTGTGCCTGTTCCCTGACTCCCACCTGCTTCCCCAATCCTGGCAGGGGATCTGGAGAGACACATCAGCCTTAGGAGGCCTCCAGGAGAGCTGAGCTATAAAGACAGACAGAATAAACTGGAATTAAAGTTTACACAAAGGATGATCAGTATGAAACAACAAGGTAGCACACATCAGAGAGCTCTGAAAAGAGGAATTACCTGTCTTCTGTCTGCCTCAAGGGGATTCAGCTCAAGGAAGTTTTAGTTTAGGTATTATGGAGGGGAAAAAAGCCCTCAAAAATAAATAAATATGCACTAGTGGAGGCTTTGTAGGGGATTTTTTTTTTTTTCCTGGTTGGCTGAACACCAGTGGCACATGGGAAAGTGAAAGAAAACTCCGTCATATGTTTGTCTCAGGATATTCTAAATAAAAGGATTTTCTAGTGGCAGCTTTTGACAGCTTTTGCTTATGCTGTGAAAGGCTGGGGTAGGAAAGCTTCAGTGGCTTCTTAACCTCAGACACAAGTTGTGTTTAGTCAGATTTCCCAAACTGCCACATTAGAATCAGGAAATACTTTATAAATAGAATTTGTCAATTACGAGAGGGTTATTTTAATAAGGAGCGAAATTGGCTGATGCTGCTTTGTGGAAATGGATTGTGAATTACAGAAAGTCAATAAATAAATTAAAGGCTGTCACTGGGTTTGCTCATGGGAAAAGTGTTTACACCACCCAAAAGATAGTTCCAGTCTGGTTACTTGAGAAGAGCTTGCAATAGGGAAACAAAAATATTTGTCTTCCTACCTCATGAAGCAGAGATAGTGGGTTTGCATTTCTTTTAAAATAATATTGCTGCAAAGAAAAACCATTGTATAAAACCCTCAGCTGGGCCTGGCTGGGACTTTCCAGTCTCTGGTTCACTGGTTCTAAATTTTTACTGCCTTTTACAAAAGGTTGAGCACAATTAAAGGTCCATGTTCCCTAGCAGGGCTCACTCCTTGCTTGAGTTTCCTTGAAATAATTTTTAGGTGTTCATTTTTAATTGCAAGTTCCTGTTAAATACGTGGTATTGCTTTACATCTGTCAACTCCTCAAATGCTGAAGTGCAAAAGGGTCAAAGATGTGATTTAGTCCATTACCTGTGGAGTAAAAGGAAATTGATATCAGCTGCTCTTAAATTAGAGCCAGCAGATAATGGATAGATGCATTATAAGCACAAGGAGGTCTGGAGTTATTTGAATTAATTAACGTCATTAACAGGCCTGGCCAGGTTGGATCAGCCTTGGACAACCTGGTCTAGCGGGAAGTGGTAAAGGGTGGAACGAGATGGGCTCCAATTCTTCCAAGGTTCTCCCTCCTGCCGTGTCTGCAGGAATTTTAGTTCCCTGCTCCCTTGTTATGCTTCCTGCTCCTGGTCAACATCGGGGTTTTTATGCCAAAGTTTTTATTTCCCCAGCTCCCTCAGCCTCTCCCGGGCTCCAGACCCTTCCCAGCCCCTTCCCCGCTATCCCGTGTGAGGGTCCCGCTGCTCCAGCCCCTTCCCCGCTATCCCGTGTGAGGGTCCCGCTGCTCCAGCCCCTTCCCCGCTATCCCGTGTGAGGGTCCCGGTGCTCCAGCCCCTTCCC
>WEIU01001979.1:553655-565600 GCA_013389925.1 Aegithalos caudatus
GGCCGGGGCGGGGCGGCGGAAGGGTCGGGGCTGAGGGGAACCGGGGAAAACTGAGGGGAACCGGGGAAAACTGAGGGGAACCGGGCTGGGAACGGAGGGCTCGGGGCTGACAGGAGCCGGGGGAGGCTGAGGGGAGCCGGGCTGAGGGGTCGGGGCTGAGGGGAGCGCCCGTCCCGGGCTCGCCATCGGAGCAGCGCCGCGGCAGCGTCTCTTCAGTCGCCAGTCGGAACCCCGAGAGCAAAGAGAAGCAGGTTGGTAAATTTACTTTTTATCCGCTTTGTGCCCCCCTCTAATTTCCTGAACCATCCCCCTGAACACAGCCCGCAGCCGGTTCCACATCCCGCTCGCAGATCCAGGCGGTTTCAGCGTTCCCGAATCAGCCCTTTCCTTCTTTATATTCCCTGAGATTCAGTGTCAGCAGCAAAAGAAAAATAAATCTCGGTGAATGTGGGCTGTGAGTCCCCGATGCTGCGGGAGCTGTGATAGAAGAGAACTTGGGGAAGTTACTGAGTGGTACAACACGGATAAATGGAGTTTATAATGAACACACCGAGAGCCCTTATTCCAACCTTTAAGTGCCGAGGAATCCCAGGAGCTCTGCACGTAAGGAAGGACAGATCCACAGCATGAATGAGGATGTTTTCACTACAAACAAGAGAAATTCCACGCTCTGGAGAAAGTTCTTTGAAGAGTTTGGGGAGTTTTGCTGTCGAGTCTTGGGGGAGAGGCTCCACCAGCAGGTTTAGAGTTGGATTTATAGCTGTGCTTCTGCCCAGCTTGGGTTGCCTTTATTAAAACTTTAATATTAGCAAAATCATTCCGTGTGGGTCATGCCCATTTCTAATTTGTGTGTGCCACTTACTCAGAACTCTTTATTAAGGATGATTTTTAGTTATACTCAGTGGCAAATGGAATTCCACGCTCAGACCAACAGGACTGGAATTTGGCACCCTTAAAGAACATGTCAGAAGATGCTGTGCATAGACATTATTACTAAAATATTTTTATGCTTTCTAGAGATTTTTAATATTTAAAACCAGCTGTAGTGCAGTGCTTGCAAAAAAGAATTTAAAAAATGGTTTTCTATGCCCAGTGATGGTATTTGTGGGTCCTGCTCATTTTGGGTTGTGCTGAACCTGTTTCCAATGCTGCTGAACCAGGGAATTCTATGATTTCTCACCTGTCCTGTAAATAAAAATGATCTTCTTTCATTGCTCTCCTCCTTGCCTGCCCTGTCTGTTCTGTTCTGGTTTTGATCCCAACTCTTGCTGAGCTATTCAGTGCTTCTGTGGTTGATATGGAGAGGAATATAAGAAATAAGAAATCAGAAAATTTCTTGTACACAGCAGCAGCAAAGTCGGTGATTCCAGAAAAAAATTTAAGATATATTTGTTCAAAAGGACCTCAACTCCTTCCTTTTGTACAGATACTTCCCCAGCTACAAATAAACCAAATTGTATTAATTTATTCTCTCCAGGACAACGCTTACAAATTTTAATAATTCTCTATTTAGCTTCCTGTTCCCTGTAAATGTTCCTGTAAAACTTGTATTCTTTCTTACAATTAAGCAAGGAATTCTGGCAAGTTCACTGTTCTCAGTGGAAAAGATTTTGGGGAATCCTGTCTGCTCCAGCAGTGCATTTATCCTGCCCTGGGATTTATCTGGAGATATCTCTTTTTAGCCAATTATGCAAAGTTTAGGCTGAACTTTCAACAGAAAAGGGGCTGATTGTGTGTGGCCATGCAGCTTCCAGGGGGTTTGGTCATGGGCAGCACTGGGGTTGGTCAGGAATGTTGTTGGAACTGGGATTGGAAAAACACCTCTGTAAAACCAGCCTAGGTCTGTGTGGTGGGAGATTCCAGGCTGGGCTGAAGGGTGGTTGTGCCTTCTGCTCCAAAAATTAAATGAGTGCTGACACCAGAATCTCTGACTGCTCCATCTGGCCATTTTTATGTCAAAATCCCAGAATCATTAAAGCTGGAAAAAAGCCCCCCAAGACCATCAAATCCAACCTTGTCCCCAGCCCAGAGCACTGAGTGAACTCCAGGAGTTCCTTAGACACCTCCAGGGATGGGAACCCCAAACCTCCCTGGGCAGCCCCTTCCAATCCTGACCATCCTTTCCAGGGAGAAATTCTCCCTTTTTTTTTTTTTCCACTTCCATCAGGAAATTAAGAAGCCTTTATATTCACTAAACTACATATAAATGATAATTTCCCTTGTTGTGTTCTGGGGCTCTGTGGTTGTTTTCTTCCAGTGTAAATGGATATTTCATGGGGGAAGCTCTAACACCCAGCACCTCTGGATAACTTTATACATTTTGGAAATGCATGTCCAGTTGTCCTGGAAGTGATCTCTGCCAGTTTCCTGCTGGGAAGTGCTTGAAGGATGGACAGGGATTTTTTATTGCACCTGTAAAAGAGGAACATGGGCTGTTTCTCATTAAACCATTTAATAATGTGAATAATATACATTTTTGTCAAAGGAACTCTTTTAAAAGGTACTTTTTACTTCTGGAATTAGGGAAAATCTACCTAATTTCAATTATTTGGAGGTAATCCCTGCCTGTGTCTTTGTGAAATGACCTGATAGCTCCATCATTCCTCTGGCCCTCTAACAGGAATACACTAATGGAAAAGGAACAGGTAAGGTGGGCCACCTACAGCTGTGCTGAGAGCCAAATTGTCCCCTAAAAGGGCTGGGAAAATTCAAGATTCCCTCTTTAATTGCTGAAAATGGAGCTGAGAAAGCACCTGGTGGATGGGGAGAAGAGTGGCTGGGATTTGGTTGATCCTGCAGAGCTCAGGGCTGCAGAAATTCAGCTCCAGCTGAGTCAGTGGGAGCCAGGCAGGGAGACAAGGATGTGGGAATTGTGACTTCCCTGGGCTGCTGCCTCAGGTGCATGTGGAACATAGAAATAAAGAGATTTTCCAGGACATGCAGCCCCAAAGTGCAAGGCCAGGGCATTGCATAAACTTGGCACTGCCTCTTTTGGCTCTCAAGGAAAATGTCCTCAGAAATATTTCAGGAATCCCTTTGGAGGGATTCCCTAACTCCAATTTCTTGCCCTGGCATTTGCTGTCTGACTTGAGCTGTGGGTTTTACTCAGCACTCAGATCTTGATTACAACAGCAGCCAAACTCTCTTCTCTGTGGAGCTTTAGGTATAAAAATATATTTAGATTTTAGCAGAATTTCTGTAACTCTTGGATGAAAATAAAAAAGAACAAAGTGTCTGAAATGAAGGAACAATAATGAAATGTTGCTGTAAAGTTTAGTGAAGCCTTCACTGTTGAAATGGGTGAGGGCTTCTGTGTATGCTGCACTTGGAAAATTCTGGTTTTTTTTCTCCCTTTGTGGCCTGTTCTTCCTTTCCTGGTGTAGAGAGAAGTCTCTCTCCATCCCAGAGTGTTGGAATGAGATGATTTAAAAGCTCCTTTCCAAACCATTCTGGTTTTCCTTGATTCTGCTTACAAAGGTGTGAGCCTCAAATGAACTGAAATACACAGAAATGAAATAATAGGCTGATAATTAATTATCATTCAATTTAATGTGTGTTTTTCAGGTCAAAAACAAGACCTCTACAAAACAAGATGTGCTGGCAGATCATCCCAACCATGTTTGTGCTGATGGGTAAGTCACTAAAAAATATCCCAAAAACCAGTCTGGGTTTTTCAGATCAGGAAACATCATTAAAAAAAAAAAAAAAAAAGTGTTGAGTCAAGACACATCCAAATAAATGCCCATAGGAGATAAAAATTTGTGGGGATTTTGTTTTGTTTCCCTAAAGTGTTCCTGGAGGGTGCAGCCATTCCTGCTCCCATGGGCACAGGGCTGCCAAAGGGTGCTCAGCTCACTCCAAATGCTGCATTAATAAACTGGGAAATGCCTCTGACAATATTGGCAGCTGCTCTGCAGGGACAGCTGGTATTTGCCTTTCTTTTTTATTTTTTTTTAATTAAAATAAGGACTGTTTAAAGGGTTTTGGTGATGGTGCTTAGGGAGAAAGCAAACTCTGTAATCCAGTGGAGATATTGTGGAAATTTGGACCATCTTTACAAAATATGAATCAAAAAGATGAATAAATCCTTAGATTTAGGTACCTTTTATATACATAAACACCTTTTTATCTTGCTCCATGTGTACTTTTATCCACTCAGCATCAAATATTGCATTGTTGGGATTGGTTTAAGCCCCTTTTGTGATCTGAACATACTGAGTAGCTCTAACTGGAAAACCTGGCTGCTCCAGGGAGCTTTCCTGGGATCTCAGGGCAGTTTGTCACCATCTGATGGCCACTGCTGCTCTGGGGACAGAACTGCAGGTCAGGCCTTCCCCTGGGGCATTTTAACTTCACTTTTTCCATTCCTGAAGAAAGGAGCTGAGCACATTTTTGACTTTCTAAGGTTTAATGAACCCTTTGAGATGATCTGTGATGCACAAAGGGGAAGTCCCTCAGAAGAAGAGGTGAGCTGGGGACACTGCTGGCTCTCTGTCCTGCTCTGGGTCACTTTTTTGTCCCTTTTTCCATCATGGATTATGGCCTGGGAGTTTGTTTGCTCCACTCCTCCTGCTGGAGGCCCTAAGGAAGCTGGGATTTACAGAGGCACAGCCTCTGTTCAGTGGGAAAGGAGGGAAGAGCAGAACCCTGCAGGGGTCTGGCACCACAAAATCTGTGTGGAGAGAAAGCAAAGCCCTCTGCAGAACAACACCCTGCATCCTCTGTTTTGAACAGCTTTTTTTAGAGCTGTCATTTCATATTTTGGTATTATTTAACTCAGAGAATTATGAATTTCTATTAATCAAACAGTGCCAGAGACATTCTGGCATTTCTTATTTTGGCTGTTGCAAGGTATAGAGCATCAATTAATTTCTGTTTAATGACCTGCTTAAAATTTCTGCCCTTCCTAGAGCAAAATGCAAAGTGCACCAATGCCCCTGTGCCTTGCTGCAAGTAGAGTTTAATCTTTAAATTCTCAGAGTGTTTTACAGGGAGTTGTTCCCTGCTCATCCTTCCCTAAACCATTGTGAGCACAATTCAAGCTCAGACATCAACAAATGGGGGTTTATTTTAAGTCTGATGGGGAAAAAAAAGGACATTTTGCTGCCTCTCACTTCCCAGAGAATGCCCTGGGGTTGTGCAGTTGCACCCACAGCAATATTGTCCTTTTTTATTTAAGAGTTACAGTGGGATTATGTTTTATATTTACAGCAGGATTGTATTTTTATTGAAATGGAGCTATTTTAAAAGAGCTGGAGGGGATCTGTTCCAGCACTGCATGGGAAGATGAGACTCATACCCAGTTTAGGATTCACTGCATTTTTGGTTAATAAAAGCCAATTTATCCCAAAGAGATGCTTCACCTACAGTCTTGGCCTTGGCTTTTTTCAAGAGCTTGAGAAAACAAAAGTTCAGGTGCAGTAAGTTGGGTAAAAGGCTGTGACACCATTCAGAGAGGATGTTTTTAATAATTTTGTCTTTTTCTAGAGGGGATATTTTTATTAATTTTGTCTTTATCTCAGGGAACAACCCCTGGAAACAGCCCCATTTTTACCTAATGAATGCATTTCTGTATCACACCAACCACTACCTTTTAATTGTTTAAAAAGATGAACTTTTCCTTTTATTTCCAATACTTTTCCCTTTATATTTGCAGACTTCTCTCAGATGGCAGCTGCCCATTGCATGGTCCATCCAGTTCCTGCCAGGAATTTCACTCTGCCCTGTGTGCTGCTGAATGAGACCTTTCTGAGCTGGCCTGGTGTGAGGAGAGAACTTGGAGCATCCAAAATCCAGCCTTTAATGAATGAAGAAAATTTTCTGTGTTGCCTTTGGAGTGCCAGCAACATTGATTGTTCTTTGTACACAGCAAGCATGCAGGCAAGGAAGTTTATTCCTTCAGAAATAAATCTCTCTGCTCCTCAGCAAATAGGTGGGTTTAGCACTCAAGGGCTCCAGGAGTTAATTCTTCCAAATATATTTAGGGTTTTTTGTTGTTTGGGAGGAGAGGGGTGGGTTGGATAAATGGGGATTCATTTTTATCCTGGGCAGGCAACAGTGTGGCAAAATCCTTCTTCAGTGTGGCAAAATCCTTCCTCAGTGTGATAAAATCCTTCTTTAATGTGGTGAAATCCTTCCTCAGTGTGGCAAAATCCTTCCTGAGAATGTAGTGGAAGATGGAGGAATTGTACAGCACAGTTTCAAAAGGGAAAGAAAGGTTGGCTGTCTTTCCAGGGGAATTGTGAATAAAATATGGAGCACTGCATAAGAAGACATAAACCCAGATCTTCAAAGGAGTTCAGACACTGTGAGGAATATTTTAAATATTTTTGGTGGATGTGGGCTTTCAACTCCATCAGCAGGCAGGGGAGATGGAGAGCACATGGCATCATTTCTACATGAACTCTGAGGCTTTAAATAATAAATATGCAGTAAATATCTGTACATGGATTAGTATTTCTTTTCCCAAGGTTTTTTTTTTCCTCCTCCTGTCTCTGCTGGCATCCTGCTGCCAGGGATCTCATTGACCTCAGGAGGTAGAATTGCATTTCACAAATCCCCAGCTGAGGCTGTGCCATTTCCCAGGACACAGCAACCACCAGCAGCTTCATTTTTCTTCACCCTGCAGCCTTGTCCCTAAATCCAGGTAAAAAATATCCCTGCTTTAATCATGACAGAGCAGAAGCACATGGATTGTGAGCCTTGGAAGTGTTCAAGGTGCCCAACTCAGATTATTCAAAAATATTTTCCCATTTGTGGTGCAGCCTCACTTTCAGGAATATCTGTTCTTTGTCAGTGAGTTCTATCCAGGTGTTTTATTTTGTTTTGATGCAGTTCAGAAATGTGTGATCCCTTTCTTTTGTCCAGATTGGAGCTGGAACATGGAGTGTTGGATTAGAGGCAAGCTGGACCTGTTGGTTTGTAACCTGCAGCTTTTGAAGCTGGACCTGAGAGCTGACCTGAAGGTGAACCTTTTATACTCTGGGTGAGTACAGAGTTAAATTTGTCTGGAAAAATGAAAGCATTTCCTAAAACATCCACATTCCAGCTTCCAGCATGGTGGGAGCTTCAGCTTTGCAGATTTTACTTTGTCCTGTCTAAAAGTAATCCTGGATAATATGGAAAGTTTGTGGTTTTTTTGGATGAAAAATAGTTGGAATGGGAAGTTCCCCCTTCTCTGTCCTTCCCACATTTCTTAAAATATTTTCATGAAATCAGCATTGACTTCTTCAAGTATCTTTGTTATTAGAATTTCTTTATTTTAAAGTCTTTGTTCTGCTTTTTATTTGTGTTTGACCATAATGGTGTCTCTCCTGAAGTAACCATGGTACTTAACATGAGAAATGGCAAATGCTGCTCTCATCTCATTGTCACTGTGGTGAATATTCCCTGGAATGCTGAGAGATGGAATCATCCTGCCTGTGGCATGAGCAGGTCTTGTATACATTGATTATAAAAAGATCTGTTTGATTCCATGAAACCACCCTGGTCTGTTTTTTTTTTTTTCTGGATTATTGATAGGTTTGAAGGATTGGTATAAACACCCAGCCTTCATTTCCTAATGAAACTGAAATAAGTTGAATGAGCTGAATTTATAGGGGAGGACTCCCTGATCAGCCAGAGATCATTTGGCACAACCCATCCCTGTATTCAGAGCAGAAACCAAGTGAATTATTTGGGAATAAATATGGTTGTTTAGCTGACACAATATTTGAATCCCATTCTGGTGAGCTGGGTTCCCATATCCAGTGCTCCTCATGACTCTGATTCCTGAAATACCATTCCATGGGTGTTTGTGGGGGAAGCAGCTCTGGCTTTGCTCTGCTCCATCCAGGCTCAGCTGCACAGCAAAAGCTTTGCCAGTGATCCCAGTGCAGAAACCTCGATATTGGAATTTTTGGGGGATGCCACCAGATTGGAGCTGGGCTGAGGAGGTTCCTTGTGCTGGGAAAGGAATTCAGTGAGTGCCATGCAATTGAGGAGAGCAGGCCCTGTGGGCTCACCAGAGTCTCTGTTTGATTCCTCTTTGCTGCAAAGATGAGAAACAAAGCAAAACCTTGGAGAACTCCTTTCCCTCCCCACATTCCATATTAATATTTTCCTTTTAGGGTCCCTGTGTTCTGGGAGAACAGCAAGCACAAGCATTTCAGCCTTTGGGAAGGTGACAGCTTTCCCTGTTGGCTCTCTGATACCTTAACATTTTCTTCCTGAGCCAAAATACCTTGAAAACATTCCCAGTTTTAAAAATATGCATTCCTGGCATGTGTTTCTCCCTGGGAGTCTGGAGTTCCAGCCAGGATTCTCACATGCAGGGCAATGCACAAAAATAATGACACAGGAGAATCTACAACAGAGAAGCTTGTGTCTCTCACAGCTTTGGGTTTGGTTTTTTCCCCCAGCATTAGAGAAGTCTCCTCTTATTTATCACATCCACATGGAAATATTTCCATCCTGCTTGGAAATATCAGGAATGGGAATGTTCTGTCCTGCCCATGGCAGTGCTGTGTGAGAAGCTCAAGTGAGGGAGAAGATGGAGCTTTGGGAGAGAAAAGGTTATTCCAAAAGGATAGAAGAGAAAAGGTTATTCCAAAGCTTCATTAGACAGGTTGGGTTAATTGTGTACCAAACCTCTTTCCAGCTCTCTGCTCCCAGGAATGCTGTGAAATCCATGTTTAATTCCATCAGGTGGAATCTTTAGCCTCAGGGATCTCCTGAGGTGAATTGGTGAATGCTCCCAGTTTCATTTTGAGCACTGATTATCATTTGCCCTTTGAGCTCATGAGGCTGCATCCATATTTTGACTTATTTGAAGTACCTGGGAGGCTCTCTCCTCCAGTTCTGGGACTAAATTCTCATGTTTTTTAAGGATAAATCCTACAATTTGCCTCAAGTGCATCAGTTGTGCATTGAGCCTCTCCAGCCAGAGAAAATCAACCTCTGATTAGGGACTGATGAGCTCAGCAGCCCTCAGATCTGCTGCAGTTTAACTGGGCAGCTTCTTCAAATAAAGATTTTTCTAGAGCTACCATCAGTCAAAACCATTGGAAAAATATTTATGGAAAAATCCTGGAGCTTTGCTCATCCCATTCCCAATAAAGGCAGTGCTTGGAGAGGATGTAGGAATAATGTGAGTTACAATGGTGATCCTATTTCACAACCACCTTCCTGGGATGGGCCTTTCCTGAAAATTCAGGTAATTCTTCCTAAAAGAAGGTTTATTTCTTTTCCTTTTCAATTGCAAGGACAGGACTGAAATTCAGCCAGGACATTTTGCAGCATCTAATTGAAAGTCTCCAAGTTCCCCACGGGGCCACAGATGAATTTAGCAGGAGAAGCATCACCTTCTGAAGGAGGTTGAATATAAATATAAAACATTTAGGACTTCCTAAAGGTTTTGGGGTTTTTTTTTCTGAGGTTTTCCAAGGTGTTGGCTAAAAAAGCTCGACAGATTTGAGTGGAGGAGCCACTGCCCTCTCCTCAGCTTGTGAGGATTAATAAATCAAGAGAGGAGGTCTTTAGCATTTTTCTCCCTTTACACTGCTTTTTTTTTTGGTGCAACAGATTCATTTGGATGGTTAAAAATTTAAATAATTATTAGGAATGATGAGGGGCTGGTGTGGTGGTAACTACTTTCCAAATGGATCAGATCAAAGACATGGTTTGAAGAAAAAGCTGCATTTTCATGGATTGATTGTGGCTTTTGGAGAGCAATAAAATCTGTGAGCAACAGGAGAAGGCAGGGAAGCTTCAAAGAAAATTCTGCAAAGCCTTTGAAGGGAAATTCAGGAGAAAAGAGTGGAGCCACATCTAGAAAAACAAAATAATTCCAAGTAATTTCAGAGCTCTATGTCTGCCAGATACCATCAGCATAATTCCTGTGTCCCAAAGTCTGTGAGCCCTGGTGAGAATTCTTTTAGGAATGTCAGGATTGGCTGTCTGGAGCATTAATAAATGTAAACCACACCTTGCTGTGGACCTGCTTGGGGTTGTTCCTGCAGAGCACAGGAGCTGGGAGGGCAAGTTTTGTGCTGCTGAAATTCCAAATTTTTCCAGCCTCAGAGTATCCAAAAATGCAGAAAGATCAGTGAGGGATGAGGGGAGTGGGGTTGGGAGGATCCAGGAGTGGTTTCAGTCCCAGCCTGAGCTCTTCCCATCCAAAATTCTCCTCAGTTTTTTGATCTTTTCCTCACTAAGCAGGGCAGGATGTGGAAATGGAATTGGTGAATCATGCCCACTTCCCTGTGCTCTGCTCTCAGATAAATGGAGCAGATAACAAATGGACTAAACCCCCAAAATAAAGCAGCAAATCTCATCCTTCCCTCTCCTCCACTGCAGAGATCTTTGCCCTCCCTGAATCCAAGTGTTCCAGTGACTCATGCCAGCTATGAAACCATTGGAAAAATGCACAGAGAGGCTCTTATTCCATGAATTTCCATTTCTTTCTCTGAATTAGTGAAACAAAACCCTTACTGCAGAGAAATAATTCCAAAATCACTTCAGAACAATTCTAAACAGGAGCTTTTTTGCTCTTTTTTTATTTTTTTGGGAAAGGATGAAACGTGAAAAGCAGGAAAGAATCCGAGGTGATTGAACTGTCAGGGTTTGTCTTGGCTTTGCTGCTGGGAGAAATTTGGCCACAAATTATTTGCACTATTAAATTTCCAGCCTTGGGAAGGCTTCAGTCACTGGATACCTGCAGAATTCCATAAAGGTGGGTTTCTGGAAGAGCCTGAAGAGTAGAGATGAGAAGGAAGAATCCTTTGGGAGCTGCTGGTTCCAAAGACTTAGGTGGGATATTGGGAAGGAATAATTCTCTGGGAGGCTGGAGAGGCCTTGGGATGGATTTCCCAGAGAAGCTGTGGCTGCCCCTGGATCCTTGGAAATGTCCAGGGATGGAGCTTGGAGCAACCTGGGACAGTGGAAAAGGTCCCTGTCCATGGCAGGGGTGGAATGGGATGGGATTGAAGGTCCCTCCCAATCCAAACCATTCCATGGTTAGAATATTCCCTGTAAGGCTCAATTGTAGCAGGAGCTGGAGGGAACATTAAATTGCTTTGGTTATTATTTCAGTGCCTCACGAATGGGAATTAGAAATTCCTCTCTTTTGGGATGGCAGGGAGCTGCCATGGGAAGGTAAAACAGCACTGTGTGCCTAAAAAAGATCTGGGAATGCTTTAATGGAATTTAATGGACTTGAAACTGTTTAGAAAGGGAGAAGCAGCAAAGTTAAAGCCATTGGTTACAATTACTATTTTTAAAATTAATTAATTAATTTTTTTGATCACTTTTGATTTATTTTTTTGACAATAAACCATATCCACATAGCCAAACCTCTTGAAATATAGAAAAAAACCCCACCCCAAATACTGAATTGTTTTATTTCCTGGATTGTTTTCTCCCCCTTTCCAGATCAGAGCTGCCCCTGGGAGCGGCATCCCCGAGCTCCGTGCGGGGCACAGCGAGGGTGGCCCGGTGTCACTGCGGGGACCAGGGCAGCTGTGAGTGCCCGCTGGCCTCCCCCAGCCTCAGCCACACCTACGTGCTGTGGCTGCGGGCTGCGGCCGGGGGCACTGCCCTGGCCTCGCCCCCCATGGCCCTGCAGCCCACGGACATCGGTGAGTGACTCGCGGTGGGATGATGTGGGATAACCAGGGGCTGCCGAGCCTCGGGGGGGACCTGCAGCCTGCCCGAGTGCCAGCCTCGGGGGCTCGGCCAGGAATGCAGCTGGCGAGGAATGCAGGTGGCGAGGAATGCAGCTGGCGAGGAATGCAGGTGGCAAGGAATGCAGCTAGCAAGAAGTGCAGCTAGCAAGGAATGCAGCTGGCAAGGAATGCAGCTGGCGAGGAATGCAGCTGGCAAGAAATGCACTTAGCAAGGAATGCAGCTGGCAAGGAATGCAGCTGGCAAGGAATGCAGCTGGCAAGGAATGCAGGTAGCAAGGAATG
>WEIU01001979.1:565706-590999 GCA_013389925.1 Aegithalos caudatus
GCAAGGAATGCAGCTGGCGAGGAATGCAGCTGGCAAGGAATGCAGCTAGCAAGAAGTGCAGCTAGCAAGGAATGCAGCTAGCAAGGAATGCAGCTAGCAAGGAATGCAGCTGGCAAGAAATGCAGCTAGCCAGAAATGCACTTAGCAAGGGATCCAGCTAGCAAGGAATGCAGCTAGCAAGAAATGCACTTAGCAAGGGATCTAGCTAGCAAGGAATGCAGCTAGCAAGAAATCCAGTTAGAAAGAAATGGAGCTAGCAAGAAATGCAGTTATCAAGAAATGCTTTTTGCATGTCTGAGGGGTGACCTGCAGCCTCCCAGAGATCAGCTTCTTGGGTGTGTTTTGTGAAGCAAAGGTTTTAATGAAAGAGAAAATCACAAACTATACAGGAACCTTTAATGAAAGAGAAAATAACAAACCATACAGGAACCTTTAATGAAAGAGAAAATAACAAACTATACAGGAACAAAAGAACAAAAGCCATCAGAGAAGCATCTGACACCTGGCTAAGACACCTTGAAAATCACTTGAGCACATCTTCCTAAGTATACAATGATAAAGGAGGAATAATTTGGCTTTCTGCCAGTAGAAATAGCTACAGGTTAGAACAGAAACATTTCCAAAGCCCAGCCAGTGTCCCTGTGCTGGCACTGAGGCAATGCTGATGGGAAGGGCATGGAAGGTTCTGGCCTGGCTTCCTGATATGTTCAGAGATAAATTGAAACTTTTTCCCTTCAGTGGAATCACTTGCTTGGGTGTGGAAATGCCACAGGTGAGCGTGGCTGAGCCCTGTGTCCATGGAAAACAGCAGCAGGAAAGGGGCACAGACAGGGCAGGAAAAGCTCCCTAATCCCTGTCTGGGCTCCAGTGCAAACCACGCTGAGCAGAGCCCAAGCACTCAATAAATTGGTTATTTCTCATTTTTATCCTGTCTAATCAGGACCTCTCTGTGCTCAAGGCTGGCCCAGTGCTGGGGTTTGTTGCTGAGGACTTAAATTAACTTTAAAAAGCTGTTCCCAAAGTTGCTTAGCAAAGAATCCCACCCATTTTCCCTGGCAGCTCTCTGATCCTGATGTTTTCCTCCTCACCCCTGCAACCCCAAGCTGGAGAACATTCCTGTGTGTTTGATCAAGCTCAAGCTCTCCTGACATGATGAATTTGATGTGTGTTGCTTTCCAACGTGCCCAGTTATTGCAGATTTGGGCAGATTTCATAAAGGCAGGAGCTGTCAGCTGCAGGGAAAAAAATATTAACATTTTATGAACATCTTATTAACTTAAAAACTTTGGAATTTTATAAACTTCCTCCTAACTGATGTGCTCTGCAGACAGAACCAGTTAAAATCCCTGGGTGGGCTTGTTTGGAAGATGAGAGGTGGCATTTTTCATCCTGCTGGTTTGAAATGATGCTGCAGGAAGAAATTAAAAATTCAGCCTGGAGTCTGCCAGTATTTAAAAATGACACAATGAGTTAGCTCTGCTTAGTGAAGCATGTTTTTTTAAAAATGCACAATATTAATATATGTTCTGCCAAGATTTAGCTCAATTAAAACTATTTTGAATGTAGAACTCGAGTGCTTGTACCACGTGGATTTTATTTGCTGATTGTGGAGCAGGTGGCATCACAGCCATCATTATCTGTGGGATCTGATTCAGGGAAATGTGATGGAAAAGCCACTGACTTTTGTTTGCCTCCTGCCCAATCACTCCCTGCTGGCCTTCATGAAGTTAATTGCTTTGAGATGGTCTGGAAGGAGAAATTAAATAAAATCTGACTTGGTGTGGTGGATTTATATGGAAAAAAAAAATAAGACATTTTTGATATAAATAATGAAATAAAATTGACTTAGTGTAGTGGTTTTATACTGAAAATAAATAGAAGTATTTGATATAACTGAGTGACATTCCAGGAATGCATTTAAATGGGACACTTGGAGAGCTGGACTCCAGTGCAGAGGGAATTTGAAGGGAACATTTGCCCACAGCCCAGGGATTTTGGGAATGTTTTCCCTTCAGTTTCTGCACATGATGCTCACCCTGCAGTGCTTTGGAGCAGGGTTTTACTCTTCCATGGGAAAGCTTGGCTGTGGATGAGGACAAGGCTGGCCACAGGTAAAAGCAGGGCCTTGGCTCCTTGTCATTGTTCAAGGAATGGAATCCCAAGGATTTCCCATCCATTCCCCACTACAGAATTCTCTTCATCCTCATGGGAATATCCAAACTCTCCTGGAGACCTCCTTCCACAGCCATAATCCCTGGGGAAGGATGGGAATATTTAGAAAATCCTTGTAAGCAGCAAATTGATTTTCTCAGCATTCCCATCCCTCTCTTCCTCATTCCCTCTTTCCAGCAAGGCAGCTGAACCAGGCCTTGGCTGCTAGGAAAAGCTGTGGCCAAAGGGAAGAAATTCCTGCAGATTTGAGGGAAATGGGAGGTCAAACAGTTGATAACTGTGACAGCACCAGGGTGAATTTTCAAGGATATAACTCAACATCACTGCCGTGCAGTAGAGCAGCTCTTGAAAACTGAGATTAGCAGAACTGAGTTTAAGGCCTGAATTGTGACTCAGTAAATGCAGCAGAGGGGCTGGGGTTAATTGTTGATTAACTGTTGATTAATTATTGATTAATTTGTGTGCAGTGAAGCCTGAAGCCCCCCAGAAGCTGCACCTGGAGCTGGCTGAGAGGGGCCAGGTGAAGCTCTGCTGGTCCAGCCCTGCCCTGCTGCCCTTCCCTCTGCAGCACCAAGTGAGGCTCTCTGCTCCTCCAGGACATGGGGACAGCCAGGTCAGGCAGCTCTGAGGCTTTCCAGGCTGGGGCATTCCCAAATCCCTGCATTCCCACCTCCCTCATTGTCCTTGCATTGGGAGTGTGGCTGCTCTGGTAGAGCTGGCCTTAGCACTCTGCTTTTTCCTGGAAAAGTTGGGCTTGGCACTCTGCTTTTTCCTGGAAAAGCTGGGCTTGGCACTCTGCTTTTTCCTGGAAAAGCTGGGCTTGCCATGCTGCCTTTTCCTGGAAAAGCTGGGCTTAGAACTCTGCTTTTTCCTAAAAAACCTGGATTTTACATCTGTCCACACTGAGAGAAGCCTCATCTCCTGCTGGCTCTCACAAACAAACTCCAGTTTTTCTCCTGGTTTCTGTGAAGTCCAAACACATTTTCTTTCTGCATTCTATATGGTCTATAACACATCTATGTTTAATATTTATAAGTTTTAGTATAAATAGTTTTTTTGGTTTTTTTTCTGTTCCTACCACGCAAGTGGCTCTGGAATAACAAGCAGCTGTTAATTAGCAGCCCATAATGAAACAACTCATTTCCCACAGAGTTACACAACTTCCATCACTCCCAAACTGACAGTAAATTTAAAGAAGAAAGATTTTTCACCCAACTTGTTACTACCTAAAAACATAGAAAACCCTTGTCTATCTCCTGTCTCTTAAGGAGCAAATTGATTTACTCAGCACTCCCAAAATCTGAGTGTAAAGAGAAAGAATGAGAGGGAATTGAAGGAATTCTGACTCCATACAATTTATTTATGTTCCCCCTGTCTCTTTTCCCTTTTCACTTTACAACAATAATGGATTTGGCTGATCCAACAGCTGCTTCAGGTCTCTCTGGAAAGCTCAGTGACCATAGACACTGCCCTGCTCGACTCTCCATCCTCAGTGCAGGTGAGGAGCAGGAATCTCCATGGTCCAGGCTTCTGGAGCGACTGGAGCTCACCCTACAACCTCACTTTGGGAGGTAGGACACCTGCAGGATCTGGGAATAAAGCTGATTTCCCACTTGGTTTTGTGGATTTGGTGTTGGAGGACTTGAGTTGGGCTAAAGAATCCCGTGGAAGCTTTTCCTGCCTGGCTTTGCCTGAGGCTCAGCTCCTTCCCAGTGCCAGGCTGGCATGAGGAGCTCTGGAGAACACACACACACCTCTGTGCCTGTCACTCCCTCAGCAGCACCTGCTCAGACACACTAAAAGCTTTTTCCCAAGAGCTTTTCCAGCTCCAGTTGGCAGCACTGAGCCTCTCCTTAATTCAAGATTTTTCTCCTGGTGCTTTCTCTCACTTCTGGGTTTGGTATTTTAGATGAGCTGAAGGCCCAGAGCAGAACCAAATGTGCTTTTTAGACAGCCCAGCCTGGTTTGTAATGTTGAGCCCTGTGGCAAAAATGAATTTCTGATTATTTTGTTGTGTTTTTCCATGCTCTGCTCAGAATTCCTAGGAATATTTTGGTCTGTGCTACCACAGGAATTCTCTGAACTTGGCTTTTCTTAGGCCTTTTTAGGAACCAAAGAAACAACCAAACCCTGGAAAAAGAGTTTTTTTCCTAATAGAACCTTAAACAACAGATCCTAAATCTGCTTTATTGCCTGAGAAAGGGAAATCAGTTTCAAATCTCAATGGATTTCTTCCCCCTGCTTTTTCCTTTTGTGTAGCCTGGGGACATTAAAGATTATTTTAATCAGAATTTAGAAACTTCAGGTGTGGAGGGAGACAGTCCAAGGCTCATTTCTGCTCTTGTTCATAGTGATTAGGTAGGAAAGTTAGAAATACAACTGAATGTTAATAATAGTGATAATAATAATATTAATAATAACAATTTATTGACAAATGCTTTTATGTTTTTTGTTTCAGCTTCAAATCTCAATGCATCTTTTTCCCTTTTCCCCCCCTTTTTATGCAGCTCAAGTCCTGTACTTCCCTCCCAAGACCCTGACCAGTGCTGGCTCCAACCTCTCCTTCCTGTGCCTCTATAAAAACCAAACCCAGCCTGTAGAGGCCCAGGAGGTGGTTTGGTGGCTGAATTTAGCAGAAGAAATCCCAGCCAGCCAATATTCCCTTGTGAACAATCATGTAAGCAAAGTCACTCTTTTCAACTTGAAACCAACCCAGCCCAGAGGAAGTTTCTTCTATAATGCTTTGTACTGTTGCCACCAAAGCAGGGAATGTCACCATAGATATGCTGAATTCTATGTAGTAGGTAAGATTCCAGAGGATTTTCCATCCTCCTTTTGGGGCAATTTCCTAGGAAGGATCTAATATTTTAATTTAAAATCCATTTATTGCCTTTGTTGGGGTTGTTTTTTATTTTTTTTTTTAATTTTTTTGTGGGTTTTTTTGTATTTTTTCTTTTTTTATTTTATTTTTTTTCATAGCAAACACTATGTCTTATTAATTAAGCTTTCCATGTATTTTAATTAGACATGGATTTTAATATCTCCTGTGAGACTGATGGATACCTGACCAAAATGACTTGCAGATGGTCTGCAAACCCAACCACCTTGCTCCTGGGGAGTTTGCAGTTAAGGTATTACAGGTATGGATGGGTTTTAATTCTCTTTTTTTATGTTTGCAAAGCATTGCTCAAAATATTATTGCCTCAAAGAATCCTGGATAAATAATTATGGATATATAAAATAAATATAGTGATTATAGAATTAGCAGATTCTTTATTCTGTGTGCAGGAAGGGAACCAGAGATTACATACTGAGTGTGTAACAGATCTGATTTATAAGGTTTTTCAGCATTTTTCAACCTGTTTGGGAGCCAGTTCTCTGCAAGAAGATTTCCTGCATCAGTTAAAACATTATTCCAGTTGTTCCTATCTACAGGATGTAAGGAACTAAAGGAAAAGCCCATTCCCAGTGGGAATGTCTGGCCTGGGGGAGCTGTAGAATCCCTGTTTTTGGAGCCTCTCAGATCCTGACAGCTCCACCCCATTTGAATTTAACTGCTCTGAGTCTGAGCTGGGCCTTGAGACCTCCTGAGGCTCCACTCAGGCTTTGATTTTCTATAATTCTCTATATTTTATTTTCTATGTACACACAGGTAAAAATAGAGGATGAAACAAATTCACTCCAAGGTGGGAAAAAATCTTGCTCAGAGAAGCAAACCTTAGCTCTGAAGGGAATATTGCTGTGTGAGGGCAGCAGCTCAGACTGCAGCAATCCCCAAAATCCCAGAATCCCAGCCTGGTTTGGCTTGGGAAGCACCTCAAAGCTCATCCCAGTCCACCCCTGATATGTTGAGTTTGAGAGTTTCCTAGAACCACTCAGACAGACAGACAGACAACTCTTCCTGAGGCAAAAAATTCCATAATTCCACTGCTCTGCTGGGCTAGAGATGCAGGAATTTTGGCAAACAGCTTCCATCAGCTCTGAGGGCCTAATCCTTTGGAAAGCCAGCCTGTCTTCTCTGGTGGAGTCTGAATGATCCTGGTGCCCAGGTGAACATTTCCCAGGGTTTTGTGGATTGGAGGAATAACTGGAATACTGGAAAATTCAAGTGGAGGCTTTTGGGGCAGGATTAATGCCTGGCTGAGTGCTGAGGTAGCTTTTGTTTAACCTGCCTTCACAAATATGAATATAATGAGTGCACTGCTGGGCAGGGAGCTGGGAATAAACCCCATGCTGCTCATCATGGCTTTTATTCCAACTTTCTCACTGTTCAGGTTTAGCTAAAAATGTAATTTTCTAGTAGGAGGTGATAATGTGGAGATTTGTTCTTGTTCCTGCGAGATCAAACAGTGACATTACCACTGCCTGCAAATCCTTCCCAGATGCTGCTGATCCTTCTTTTTTCTTCTGATTTTTGTGGTTATTTGTTCAGAGTGAGACCTGGAAGAAGAAAATGCAATAAAATTCCTGCTGCTGTTTCCTTTTGGAGCTGGAGCGCAGCGCTGCTGTGCCGTGTGTGATGCTCTGGCTGTGGGGTTTTGTTTTGCTTGGGTTGTTCCTACATCTTCCTCTGCAGGCAGAGCTGCCAGGAGAAACAGCTCCAGAGGGATCATCCTGTGGGAGCAGGGAGTGCTCCAATCCCAACCTCCAAAGCACCAGGCACTGCTTCAATCCTGGGGACAGGAACCAAGTGTAACTCTGGTGCTTCAGCTGAGTAACTCCCACCCTCCCTGGCCCCTCTGCTCACAAGTCTGAGGAGAAAGCTGAAAAATTCCAACTCCAAGAATTTATCCAGTTCCATTTCAGCCCAGAATCCAGGGCTCCTCTCTTCTGTTGCCAGGTGTGGTAACAGGGCATGGGATTTTTAATCCAGAGTTGATGTTTTCATGGGATTTCCATCTCCTGGAGACCTCAGAGGGTCTCTGTGGCAGCCTCTCCCTGGTTGCCAGCTGGGATTTTGGAAGTCATTCCCGACTGGAGTCGATTCTTGGCAGATTTTCCTTGCTGTGTTTGTTGCCAATCCCTAAAATCCCACAACTGATGAGGGTTTGGAGCTGCCTTCTCTTGCTGTACCTGTTGCTTTTTGTTGTTTGTCCTGCTTTTTCCAGAGCCAAAGCTTTGAGGAGTGACACTGAAATGTTTTTTATCCATTCAATGCAGATTCAGGTTCAAGATCCAAACAATCCTCAAAATCCCAGGACGTTTTGCCACCACTCCTTTTAATTCCCTCCAGATTTACACTTGCAATGGATCAACTGAATATGGGTTTTGTTTTTTTTTTTCTTTTCCTCTTTTCAGGAGCCAAATTTACTGCTCTGACTTTCCAAGCCCATCTCCAAACTCTGAGGTGAAGGAATGCCATTTGCAGAGGAACCATTCCTATGAGTGCACATTCCAGCCCATTTTCCTTTTATCTGGATATACCCTGTGGATTGAGTTTAAACATTTCCTGGGAACTCTGGAATCCTCCCCCACTTGTGTCATTCCAGCAGATGTGGGTAGGTTGAGATCCATGAATCTCTCTTCCCTCGTGGCCCTGGATTTTAAATGGTGTAGGGAGAGAAATTTTCCACAAGTTTTAAATGAAAACATGAGAGTTTTGATGTTACCTTAAAAAAATTGGATTAAATGTCATTTCCATCCAGGAGCAGATTTTAAATGAAGCATCCACTTCTGCCTGTTATTCCCTCTGTGTTTCCAGCCCTGCTTTCCTTGGAACAGCAGAGGCTCTGTGTTACCCACCACCCTCAGGACAAGGAAAAGCCATCCATGATTTGATTTAATGGGAAGTGTCAGTGCAGACATTGCAGTCATATTTGAATTTTTCCATTTTCCAGTGAAGCCTCTGCCCCCTTCCAACGTGGGAGCAGAACTCACCAGGAATGTGGGGCTGCTGAACGTGAGCTGGACCAAGCCTGTCTTTGCCAACAGGGACCTGACCTTCCAGATCCGCTGGAATTCAGGGAACAGGCAGGAGCTGCCATGGCAGGTACTGTCTGTGCCACCTGGGGTGGAGCAGGGATCATTGCTCTGCTGTCTTCTAGAGTGGGGCTGCTTTTTTATGGAATTTATCCATAAAAAGGAAATCACAGGCACAAACATTTGCAGCGTCCACAAAGGAATATTCCTCACAATCCCATTTCCTCCCTGGGTTCATTTCCAGGAATTTTGGCTCTAAGATCTGCCTAAGCATCCCTTTGTTCTCACTGTGTTTTTCCCCCTTCTCTCCCAGCTTTATGAAGTCCCAAACCCCTCAGGCAGCTGGGCTGTGATAGGAGTGGAGCAGCTTTGTGTGGAATACGTGGTGCAGGTGCGCTGCAGGGAATTGGATGGAGCTGGATACTGGAGTGACTGGAGCAGAGCAGCCCAAAGCCTCATCCAGGACATCAGAGGTCTGTGCTTCCAGGGACATCCTGAGGGCTGGGATTTGCCAGGCTCAGGTGGGACTGTCCTTCCCAAATTGGTGTTTTGCAGCTCCCACACAAGGCCCAGAATTTTGGAGAATCGTTTCTGAGGATCCAGCAAGGAAGCAGAGGAATGTTACACTCCTGTGGAAGGTGGGAGCAGCTGCCTTTGGGGCTTTCCCTTTGATCCTAAAACCAGGTGGAATTGCCAGAAGGGGAGTCTGAGAGGCACATGAGGCTTGTGGGAATTGGGATTTCCCTTCCTCTGTGTTCCTGACAATTGCTTGGCTCATCCTAGAGGCAAGAGGTGAATCCTGGTGGGAATTCTGGGATAAAATGGGAGGTGGTTTTGCCTTCCTTGCCTTAAAATGTTGATGCAGGACAGGAAAAATTCCTCAGTGCTCATCCCTGTTTGCTCATGTGCTGCTCTGGGGTTTGAACCCTGAAAAATGTGTCAAGAAGGGAATTGCTGTGGGAATCTGAAAGTTTGGCTTTTCTTGTCCTTCACTTCCTTTTCCTGGGAAGAGAGGGATCCAGAGTCAGCTCCCAGAGAGGGAAATGAAGCCTTTAAAGGTACTCCAGTCCTTGGCTAAAGAGACAAGAACCAGAATATCTTTATTGGGTCCCCTTTCCTTAAAATTGGAGCTGCCCAAACAACCATTCCTCTGGGAATCAGGGGGTGGGGAGGGAATTCAGGAATTAATGCCCATTAATTAATTAATTGCTGCAGCCCCTGATGGAGAATCACTCATTGTGCAGTGTGAGCAGATACATCATAAAGCACCAGACCTCAGGAAACACCTCCTGGGAGGAATTTGTGGATCATGGCACCAGCTGGACTTTTCCATGGATTGAGCCAACCCACACCATCACCATTTTAGCCATGAATTCAGTTGGAATTTCTGCAATGAATTCTAATTTAACTTTATCCCAGCAAATGAGCACAGGTAAGAGCAGCAATGAGTGGGATGTAGGAAATGCCAGGAATCCTGGTGATGTTCATTTTATCCCAAAGCTTTCTTTGGAATAAAATTCCCTCTGGTGGAGTAAGGAATGTTTTATGGGGGTGCATTCAGCCCCAAAAGAGCTGGTGGAAAACTGGAATTTCCATCATGAAAATCCCAATGATTTTGGGTTGGGAAATGAGCTGTCTGTCTCTGGGCTGTCTTCACTAATAAGATATTAATTAATTAATCTATCAAAGAGAAATAAAATCCTGCTGGAGAACCCATCTCTCATCTCCTTTGATTTGGGAACACCCAACATTCCTGCTGGGGAATGTTTTGTTGTTTCCAAACTGAAATGTGGTCGTGTTTTGGACTGCCAGGGTAGAGTCCTCAAACTTCCTGAGCAGGAATTCCTGGATTTGGCTGCACTCTGCTTCATTTATTCTCCAGGATTCAGGAGTTTTTAGGTTTTTTGGTTAAGGATAATTAAGGAATTGCAGGTGAGAATTGGGATATTTGATGTCTGTAAGAAACTTGATCTGTTCAGAGCTTGGGATTGGTTTAATGTAACCCAAATTTTGGAGGCTTGAAGAAAAAAAAAAAATCTCTCTGCTGATGTGGCTTTATTATACAAAAGAAAATTAAAGTGATGAAGTGGTGGAACTTGAGCAGTTTCCAGGATGTGGATCCCAGGTGTTTTCCCTGTTTCCCCAGTGGATGCTGTGCAATCCCTGAGTGCTTACCTGGTGAACAGCACCTGTGTGGTTGTGGTTTGGAGTCTCTCCCCCCAATTCTCTGGGATCAAATCCTTTGTGATTGAATGGAAGAACCTGAACAGAGAGGAGGAGATTAAATGGCTGCGAGTTCCTCCAAATCTCAGGAAATATTTTATTTATGGTGAGTGTGTCCTTGAAAAAATAATTCTTGCTGTTAATTGGTGTGGAACAGAAAAATGAGGAATTTCTGAGCTCTGAGCCCTTTTTTCCCCTTCCCTGTTTCTAATCATTTTTATTGACCAATAAACCAAATTTTGATGCTCATTAGAGGATTGCCTGTTGCATTAATAATCACTTTAAGCTCTGGAGTGAGTTCATTTGGTGGAAATACAATAAAATTAGTTCTGGAATATTGAACACACGAGCTAATTATTCAAATTAATGTCTGCATTTCTTTTCCATTTTGACTTTACTCCTGGAAAATATCACAGCAGCTCCATAAGGTGCTCATTCCATGACAGAACAATGCTGGATTAATAGTGTGGATCTTGGGATTTTGAAGTAAGGATCTATAAAAGATGGATCCATTATTGCCCTCTCTGGGCTGATCTGAGCTCTGCTCTGTGCCCAGAGCCTCTGTGGAGGGAATGGGTTAAAAAGTGGATAACAGTGGGTTCCAAAGGCTGATTTCCCCTTTCCAGATCACTTTGTCCTGATTGAGAAGTACCAGTTCAGCCTCTACCCTGTGTTTGCTGGAGGAGTTGGCAAAGCCAGAGCCACGGATCAGTTTGCCAAAGGTGACTGACAGGATCTTTTTCCCTGTTCTTTATGAAGTAAAAGTGACCTTTAAGTGCAAATTCTCTTCCTCATCTGAAGGAAAAAAAAATAGTAATAAAGTCACTGTGATGTGCCTACAAACAGTGAACAGCCTTCAGCTTTAATTTGAAAACCCTCTGTGGGCAGAGCTGAGTGAGGGATTAAACTCCTATTTAAAATAATTCCTTTTTGTCAGTTTATTCCCAAGGGAAAGGTTTGTCCATGTGCAATAAAACTGTTGCTCAAGGTTATTTCCCCATCTAAGCTGTGGTTTCTATTGTTTGTTATTTCCCTGTTGCCAACTATTTGCTCCCAGACAAATCATTTTGCTGCATTAATATCTGAACTCCTTTATTTCCAGGGGGATTTGAAGCAGGGAGCAGTGGCAGCCTCCACATGGTTCTGCCAATTGTTTTTTCCACCTCAGTTTTGCTGCTGGGAGCGTTGCTGGTTTCACACCAAAGGTACTCTGTTCCTTGTTATCCAAAATTCCAGGTGGTGAAGCTGCACTTTCCACTCTGCTGAGCTGGTGTCACAGAATCCCAAACTGGTTTGGACTGGGAGGGACCTTCAATTCCATCCAGGGCCACCCCAGGGACACTTCCACTGTCCCAGGCTGCTCCAAGCCCTGGCTTTGGGCACTTCCAGGGATCCAGGGGCAGCCACAGCTTCTCTGGAATTCTATTTCAGCCCCTCCCCACCCTCCCAGCCAGGAATTCCATCCCAGTATCTCATCTAAATTCCCCCTTTTCCAGCTTGAAGCCATTCCCTGTGTCCTGTCCCTCCATCCCTTGTCCAAGTCCCTCTCCAGCTCTCCTGGAGCCCCTTCAGGCCCTGTGAGTTGTGGGCATTCAGCACAGACTGTACCCTTTATATTTTCCCAAACTGCCACCTGGAATGTCCCTTCTTTATGTTTGGGATTAAATCTGGGCCATTTGGGGAGATTTAATCATCCCCCCAGTGATTATTTCATGGCCATTTATCACCTCCCAGTGATTATTTCATGGCCATTTATCACCTCCCCAGTGATTATTTCATGGCCACAGAGCCATGGATAAATAAAATGGCAGAGATTCCTTCCCTGCCCTGTGGGAACAGCACCAACCCCAGGTTTTCCCTGACATTTCAGGGTGAAGAAGCTGCTCTGGGAGGATGTTCCCAATCCCAAGAACTGCTCATGGGCACAGGGAGTTAATTTCCAGCAGGTTTGTACTTCCCTGGGGCTGCTGCTTCCCCCTCACCCAGGGCTGTTGTTCCAGCTCTGTCTCCAGTGGAAATCCAGCCCTGTTCACCCCTCTGGCTCCATCCAGAGGTTCCCATTTCCCAGGCCTCTGGATTATGCATTGGATGTGATAAATATCTGCCAGTTTTAATAAGTGACAGATGGTGGCCTTTGCCAAAAACACCCCTGGCTTTGGCTGGGAGGGGTTTCATCTGTGTTTGTTGTGGTGTCCTTGGAGAGAGGAAGGGATACAAACATCTCCATGGGGGATAAACCACATGCATGAGGAGAAAAAAATGTTATTTTCATTGTTTGAAAGCTCCCTGTTCATTTTGATGTGGGAAGGAGATGGATCTGTGTGGGAAAAATCCCAAATTCAGGGCCCAGGTGTCACCACCAGTGAGTCTGGACTGAGTAGAGCCCAGGAGTTTTACTCTTTGCTCTAATTTCCCATTACTCTCAGTATTTTGACATTTTCCTCATTATTTTGCCAGCTTTCCTGCTGTAAAACACAGTTTTCTAATCCACAAAAAACCTGTGTTTATCTGTTTTGTCCCAAATTCATTAGGAAATACAAGGGAATTTTCCTTTGGAGCTCTGATAGATCATTTCCATGTGCATTTCTTAGGGAGTTGTAAATCCTGCATTTCTCCCAAATAGAGGTGTTTCCCTCAGTTCAAACATGCAGCTGCTACTCGGGTGGGAATGCTCCAAAAATCCTATGGAAAGGCTGAATTTGACCTGGATAAGCCAATCCCAACAAGGAAAGTTCCTTCAGCTGCTGCATCAATGATTAAATCTGTCGAGGAAATTTTGTATTAGAGGATTTTCAACTATAAATTCCTAAAAAACCACGTGTGAAGTCAATGTGGCAAAACTCCAGGCTGCTGGGAATGACCTTTGGTGTGGGATGCTGTGATCCATAAAACCTGGGGAGTGAAATAAAGCTGTTCCATGATAAATGAGCATTGAAATCCCTCTTTCCTTCCAGCCTGAAACTCTGGAGCATCTCTTTGCCAAGCACCCCGAGCCAACGTCCTGTGAGCCACTTCTGGAGGCAGAGATGGTGCTGGAAGACATCAGCATCACCAAACCCTTGGGAAAAGAAGAGCCAGGGGATTTTTTAGGGATTGATTGCACATTTCCAACCCCCCAGGAGTCGGAATGTGACTCAGCTTGCTCCAGCAGCCACTTCCAGAGCAGCAGCTCGTGCAGGAGCTGCCAGGATGGAGAAGGCAGAGCTCAGTGTGACCTCAGATATGCCACTGTCATCAGTAACTCCAGAGGGAAATCCAGCCCCAGGGGCTGCTTGGACAGCTGCTTCCTGGGGGAAGGATCCATAGTGTTAGGGCCCTTCTCCAGTGGTGCTTGGGAGGTTGGGAATGGGGCATTCCTGGTGTTCTCTGCCTCCCAGCCCAGCAGGGCTCCTTCCCTGGTTTCCTCAGAGGGATTCTCAGAGCCTTTGGATGAAGCTGAGCAGAGCCTGTATTACCTGGGGATAGCAGCCCTGGAGAAAGGACAGGGAGAGGTTTTCCTGACAGAAAGCTCCAGGGGGATTTGTCAGCCCCAAAGCATGGATCTGTTCATGGAGAGGGGCGTTCTCCAGCACATCCCAACAAATGTCCAGGAGTTTCTCCAAAGCAGCCTCAAGCCTAAGCCCACCATTCCCTATGTTCCACAGTTCCAGGTGGCTACAGCCAAAGGGCAGGAGGCCACGGAGAGAAAGTGACATAATCACCCCCAAATGGAATATTCCTAAAGTATTTCCAGGTGTTGATGCATTCCCCAGTTTTCTCTCCCTTGATTTATCCAGCTCCTTCTGGTTTTGGGCTTCATCTGGAGCACCCAAGGGTGAGAGAACTGATCCTGGAATATTTCTGTGGGAGAAAAGCTGGAATGTGCCATTTCCCTGGGAGTGATGTGTGACATTGAGTCAGCCTGGATGTGGTGGGAAGGAATGGATCAAGGAGTGAGAGGCTCAGGGCACTGCAGGAAGAGGAAGAGAATTCAGATTCCTGTGTCTCCATTAATTGGATAAAATGATGTGTGTAAAGTATCCACGTTTTGTTGTGGAACACAAGATTCCAGATGGTGCAGTTTTACACTGATATCTCTTCCCAAGTTCTTTCTGAAGATTCTATGGAAGAAAAGACAGGAATTTGATCCAAGGACCCTGCACTTTTGATTTTGGGGGATCCAAGCTGTCTGTCTGGCCTTGGAGAAGTCACTTTGCCTCTGCAGCCCTGCCAGGAAGCCTCAGGTGGGAGTAAATCAGGTCTGGATTTTCTGGGAGAAGCAGGAAAACAAACCCACACCTATTTGCAAGCCAAAGCTATTTTTCTTTTTTTTTTATTTCATAGTTCATTAATATTTTTCTACACCTGCCTTTTCAGAGAACTATTTTGAGGAGTGAAGGAGGATGAATTTATTGTGCATTCCAAAGAATAAATTTCTGTCAAACTTCAGAGACACAAAACCAAAAGGACAAAACTGACTTTAAAAACCAAAGCAAGGTTGAATTTAAACCCAGCTTAACACAAAACCCCACTGCTGGTTTTTATTAAGATGCTGACCTCGGGCTCTTTGGTGCTGGCTGTGACACAGATGTGATGTTCTGGTTTCCAAAATATTGTGTGGGGTAAGGAATTAAATCCTGTTCTGTGTCAGGAACCAAAACTTGTCACTGTGATTGGAGATAAACCTGCAGGCTCCTGCAGCAATCCAGGTTAAAGTTGTGCTGGATCCTGGGTTTAGGATTCACTTCCTGCTGTTGGGAAGGGACAGGAGAGCCCATTTCTCTGGAGAATGGGATTATCCTGCCATGGAAGTGTCCAGAAAAATTATTTGGTTGTGTTTGAAGATCATCTTCCTCCAGAAATAAAATGTTGATTTTAGCCTGCCCAGTCCTTTCCCAGTAATTCCATACAAACAGGGGGACCTTAACCATGGCAATGATCAGCTGAGGGACCAGGGAAGGATTTCCTGGGAACATGGGAAAATTCAGGAATTAGGAGATGTGCAGGAGGTCTCTCCTCAGTGGACACTGGCAGATTCCCAGGTTTCACCTCCTTTGGGAGCCCAGCCCATCCTCCCATGATTTCCCTGATGGCCAGAGCAGGTGGTGCTCCTCAGGAAAACCAATGGATCTCCTCTGCAAAACTCCTGCAGGAAATACAGGAAATCTGAGCTGCTCCAGCAAAAAGAGAAGATTTGGGGTGTGATCAGTGCAGAGCCAAGGCTTGGATCCCTTCCTTGGATCCCTGTCCACATCTGCAATCCCAGAGGATGCTGCAAATCCAGGCCCTGACCCACAGCATGGGGCAGGCCACAGCTCCATCAATAATTCCTGAGCCTGGCATTTCCATCCTGATGGAAGGGACACCTGATCCTGCTCCTCACCTCTCCCTGCTCCCACAGAAAGCCAAAATCTGCATATCCTGAATGCTCCATCTGCTGCCTCTGGCCCCGGGCAGCAGCTGCCTCAGGGAGGGGAAACTGGGAGCTGGGGAAAATTGGGAGCTGGGGCCAGTTATTTTCCATCTTTATTTTCCATCTTTATTTTCCATCCTTATTTTCCATCCTTATTTTCCATCCTTATTTTCCATCCTTATTTCCCCCTCAGCTTCAGGTCAGGCTGTTCCCCAGAGCTGAGCCGTGAGGGATGGCTGGGTTTGCAGCCACAGGAGCAAAATCTCCTTGGCTTATTCCTGGCTGAGCTGGAGATGGGAGTGTGCAGTGCCTGGGGATTTTGGAAGGTAAGGGAATTTTTGTTGGAGCCACAAGAAGGTCCCACTCATTCCAGAAGAACTGTCCCTGTGAGGTGTCACCTTGGGGAGGGCTGGAAGAGGCTTTGTTCCAGGAGCTGTCCTTGAAAATGTCTGGAGCAGGGAATTTGTGCTCCCTGCCTCTCCCAGGCTCTGCTTCCTTGGCAGCAGAGCTGGGAAAGCCCTGCCAAGGAACAGGGAAGAAGTAGGGAACAGGGTCATCTGTGCTGGGGGGAAAAATGGCTTTCAAGTGATGCTCTTCACCTCCAGCTCTGCTCTGAGGGGTCTCCTGCACTCCTGGATCAGTGCCTGGCAGATCCAGAGGGATTCAGCTGCCCCTGGGCACAGGGAGGGAGGAAAAACCCATGGAACTGCATTTGGGAGCAGCCACAGGAGTGACCCAGCACAGTTTCTGTTTCCTTCACAGGGAAAAGGTTGCTGCTTCTCCAGAAATGTTCCTGTGCCACAAACAATCCCGAGCCAATTCCCAGGGAAGCTGGGCATTTTGCAGAGAAATGGGATTTTTTGGCCCTGGCCTCACACTCACCAGGAAAGGCCTTTTGAGTTTGAACCAAGCAATTTTGGGAACCGTGTGCAGCTTCTGAAGTACAAATTAAGATCCTGCAGATTCATTTTGAAGATCATTCAGGAGTGCAGCGCTTTTATGTAAGAAAATGAATCAAATGTGTCATTTTCCCTTTTCCATGTCGCTTGCAGCTACAGTTAAATTCCCCTTTTTTAAATTTTAATCTGGGATTGATGTTGGAAGCAGCAAAAACTTCCTGTGACAAGGATTTGGAACTCGATTATCTTTAAGGTCCCTTCCAACCCAGGCCATTCCATGATTCCCTGATTTAAAAGCACAGAAGGGATTAATATATCCTTCAAATCCTTACCCTGGCCATGATTTTGTCGTGGATATTCCAGATTTTGAGTTCCCTGTTGGAGAAAAGGGAATTAAAATGCAGGTTTCTGGTGGGAATTTCTGCATCAGGAAGGATCTCATTCCTCCAATTTTCCCTCTGCTGGGAAAACAACTTGTCTCAAGGTTTGAATTCAATCTATTTGGGGGTGTTCATCCAGGTTTTTCCCAGTAAAACACCGGGATTTCAGCACCTGTCCAGATCCTGCTGCTGACAAGGACACTGCAGCTCTGGCACACAGCCCCAGCAGCACCAAAATGACCCAAAACCTCCCAAATTCCTTTCAGGAACAGCCAAACTGGGAAGCCACAGCATCCTTGTGGCTGGAAAAGTGTGTGAGTTTGGCAGGTGCCATTGTGCTCGCTAATGATCCCAAACAAAAAAAACCCCACGGGAATTGTCTGTGGGGCCTCTCATTAATTAATGATTCCCTGTCAGGAGCTGCTTGTGCCAGAGCCGGCAGCAGCAGAGCAGGGCCGGGACTCAGAACTCTCCCCAGGAAGCTGCAAACCTGCCCTGACGGCTCCTGGAATAAGGCAGCGTCCTGCTGGGAGGGGATGAGTGGAAAAACAAGGGATGGGGAGGGAGGGATGGAGGGAGGGGCAGCCCGGGGGGGGTGGGATGCTGATGGAAAGCCGTGGGCAGCGAGGTCTGGGGGCCTGTGAGAGATAAAGGTCAGGGCACAGCCACCCCTGCAGTTCTGAGATAATTAAAGGCTCTCCTCTGGCCTTTTAAACACTTTAATTACGCCCCTTTCCCCTCTTTTCCCATCGTTCTGGATGGGCCCTTTTGGGATGCAAATGAAGCTCGTTTCCTATCCCTGAAAATTCCTTCGAAAGCAGCCATTGAGACCTTCGGATCCAAGAGGAGAGTTAGGGATGGGTGGCAAACACAAACCCACCCGGTGCTGCACTCCCAGAGCTTTCCCAGCAAAACAAAGCCATTTCCATATGGATCCAGCACCTGGCAAAGGAGAAGGAGCAACCTGGGCTGGTGGAAGTTGTCCTGAGGCTTGGGTGGAATGGGATGGGCTTTAATCTCCATCCACATCCAAACCATTGTGGAATTTTAGAGTTCTGTGAGTTCTGTGAGTGGGATTTTAGAATTCCATGAATGGATGGGATGAGAAAGCCAAGGAGCAGCTCTGTTAGGTGTCCCAAATCCATCCAGGACACAGAGGTGGGCAGGACACGCAGCTCAGGCTGCAGAGGAGCACTCAGAGCCTCATCTCGAGCTTCCAACAAGGATTAAAGATCTGGCAGGGAAAAAGTTATTCCATCTTGTGCCTGCCTGATGTCAGGAGCTCGTCAGAGACTGGCTGCTGTTTGCAGGAACAGCTTGGAATCCCTCTGCTCCAGCTGGGAGGCCAGGAAAACTCCAACTGGATGGGCAGGAGAACTCCATCTGGATGGGCAGGAGAACTCCGGCTGGATGGGCAGGAAAACTCCAGTTGGATCATCAGGAGAACTCCATCTGGGAGAAGACCACGTCCCTCATCACAGGGACCAGCAGGACAATGATGGACTGAGCCCTGCTCCCCATTTCTGCTCCCTGAACCATCCCACACACCCTGGAAACAACTCCTGCCTGGAGCAGGGATGCTTCCAGAGGGATTTCTTCCAACAGCTCCAGCTGAAGTGAAGGATTTTGGGTTTCTTTTTGTTTTCAGTCCAGAGCATTTTGAATGTGCTCTGAAAGTAAAAGGATTGGTTTGTCTTGGAGCTGCAGGTGGAGCTGGGAAGGGGCTGGAGCCCCAGGAGAGGCTGAGGGAGGGGGGAAAGGGGCTCAGCCTGGAGAAAAGGAGGCTCAGGGGGGCCCTTGTGGCTCTGCACAGCTCCTGACAGGAGGGGACAGCCAGGGGGGATTTGGGATCTGTTCCCAGGGAACAGGGACAGGAGGAGGAGAGGGCTTCAAGGTACTCCAGGGAAGGTTCAGCTTGGATATTATGGAAATTTCTTCATGGAAAAGATTTTTTCCAGCCCTGGCAGAGCTGCCCAGGGCAGTGCTGAGTCCCCATCCCTGGAGGGATTGAAAATCCCTGTGGATGTGGCACTGGGGGACGTGGGGCAGTGCTGGCCTTGGCAGTGCTGGGAAACAATTGGACCTGATGGTCTCAGAGGACAATTCCAAGATTAATGATTCCAGGATTTCTGATTTTATGACTGTGGGAGCCTTTTTCTCTTTTTCCCATCTGCTGGATGTGAAAATAGCTGTTGAAGTAGGAGCCCTGCCCTCATCCCTGTGAGGACTGCAATGCAATTCCCTGTCTGTAGCTGGGAGAGATTGCTCTGAACCCCTGGGAGCTCTGTGGCCTCTCTGGCTGAAACAGGGAGCTTAAAACTGCCCAGATGGAAGTTCAGGGGATGTGAGGATTATTTCCCTGCAGTCCTGCTTTGTGTCACCTGCCCAGACCCTTTCAGTGGTGACAGCACCCAGAAACACAAGCCAGGGCTGCCAGGCTAAAACACAGAAAGGTTTCTTGTTGGTTTAAAAATCTGCTCTGTTGTTTTGGGGGCTTTTTTTTTTATTTTGTAGGCAAAAAGGCAGGGCAAGTTCTCCTGCCATTTTGAGATCCTTTTTCCCACTGCAAAAAAAACAACCAAAAACCAATCCCAGGATTAGAGGCTAAAATCTTTATGGCCACTACTTTGGTGTGGTTTTAGGGAGATGTTGTTAATTAACTGAGTTCTTTACAGTGAGGAAATCCCTTCCCTGGACACTTCCCAGACTCTCCCTGTGAGGGTGGGCAGGACCTGGCACAGATTTCCCATCCCTGGAAGTGTCCAAGGCCAGGTTGGAGCAAGCTGGGATAGTGGAAGGTGGACAGGAGAATCCCTGAGCTTCCCTCCCATCCCAAACCATTCCAGGATTCTCTTCCATGAGGAATTCAAGCTTTAATCTTATATCTCTTCAATGTGTTACTTGTGTTTGTTTAGACAAAATTTTAGCTGCTTCCTTCATCAAATCCAAGGACCTTCCAGCCTTGGCTGTTTTGCAGGATGAATAATCTTGTCAGTGGCTGTTTATTCCCAGAATTCATCAATTTCCAGACACAAATCCTCCTCCAGCTGGATAAACTGGGCTGGGGACAGGCTGTGGGTTCAGAGAGGAGAATATTCCCCAGCACCTCTCAGCCCTGACCCACAGCTCCTCCTGGACCCTCCCAGCTTTTGGGATGCTCCCAAAGAACTCGGTGGGATGAGTCAGCTCCGTGTCTGCCAGGCTGGTGCTGAGGGGGAGGAAGAGGAGTGAGGAGCTTGTGCTGATCCAGGGAAGCTGCAGCACAGGAGAAAAGTGACAGAAGCTTCTTCCTTTCTCAATTCCTTGCCTGGAAAAATCCACCTTTTCCCATCCTTCCTGCTAAAGCCAACACCTGAGCCCTTGGTGGCACCTTTGGGGCTGCCAGGAGAGCTGAGGCAGTGGGAATATCCAGCTTTTCCAAAGCAGGCACAACATCATCCTAATCCACCTTCCTGCTGATATTTTTGCTGCTCTGTTCCATGGTTTTTTCCAGAGCATCCAGCACTTCCCAGCTCTGTCAGGGATGATGCCTGTGGCTAAGGATTCAAACCCATCCTCCCTCCTAAAGCCCAGGCTACAGAGAAAATTGGGAATGTGAGACCTCAGCCTCACATCCCAGGAGTGCTGCAATGTTCCTTGCTGTTGTCTTTAACTAAAATCGTTGGGTTTCCAGGTTTGTTTCAGAAGGAGAAATCACCCATGGGATTGCCCTCCGTAAATCCATGGAATTATGACAAATCCTTCCTGCTTCCCATCTCCTGCACCTGCCTGCTTTATGGATGAGAAATTCCAGTGGTTCCATTCCAGCCCTGGCATTGCTCCAGGGAAGTGTCTGCCTTTAAAAACTGCCCAGCATTTTCAAAGGAATGAAAAGCTTCAGTGGCTCCATAAGCTCCTGCCCTTTTCCTAGGAAAGCTGGTTGGTCTTTTTTAGGGAAGTCACCCTGCTGGAGGGGAGCTGCCTGGATTGCTGGTTTATCCATTTCCAGGCAGGATTTGGGAATCCACAGCAGCTTCTGAGAGTGAAAAACCTCATCAATCCCCTCCCAAAGGGATTTTTGGAGGGGTGGGAAGCACATCCTTCACTGCACAGCTGCTGCTCCACACACTTCTCCCAGATAAATCCCTCATAAATCTCCAGGAAGCAAAGGAGGGATGGAATGTCTGCCCTGCACCTCTTCCCTCCTCCCTCAGCTTCTCTCCCTCTTGGTACCAAAACCAACAATTCTACTCCTGGTATGAAATGGGCAGGGAAAATTCCATTACCTGATCCCAGCATCTGTTATATCCCATTTAATTCCCATTTATTTGATATCCATGAGCTTCTTCAGCTCTTTCAGCTGGAAGGACAGAGAAGGGAGCACAAACATTCATTAATTCTGCCCAATTAATTAATTAATTCATGGATCTCTTACAGTATCCAGGGTATTTGTTTCTTTTCCCAACAATCCACAGCCTCCCTCAGTTTTCATCTGAATCCCTTTTCCTGGCACCAAGATCTTTATGGAAGAGGAGGGAAGATGACAAAGACATTTGGGGTTGATGAGCTGAGGGCACAGAAGGGAAAAAAATCCTGTGGGGAGTTCCTGGCTGCCTTTTCTTGGTGTGGGCAGTGCCAAGAAATCTCCTGATCCTCTCTGAAAAGAGGGATTTTAGAGAGGGGTGGGCATCAGCTCCAGAGTAAATGCAGAAAATCATGGAAATTACCCCAAACTGGTCCCAGTGGAGGATCTGAGGCTGCCCTAGCAGTGCTGGAGGGCACAGGAACCAGGAGCCCTTTGTGTTTATATCAACCGTTCTCATTCCAAACATTTCCTGCTGCTCCCTTCCTGTTTTAATGGGAAATGTATCCTCTGACAGGACCTCACCGAATCCATTTATCCTGGTCTGTTCCAGCTCTCCTGCCACATTTATCACCCAAGGATCTGAGTGCATTCAGCACAACCACAGACATCTGCCAGCTTATTTTTTTTCCCTCTCTGTCTCCTCAGGATAAAAAAATGAAATGAGTGCAACAGTTTTCCTATTTTAGGAAGTTGGACTTTTCCCCCAGCCTCTCTCCCACAAACATTGCTTTAGTTTTGTTCTTTTTCTAGCGGAGAAAACAAATCCCCACAGGATCCACATCCTCAGGTTTGATCCTGAGACAGTTTTACTTTCCAGAAACAAAGCTGGGCCATCCCTTCACTGCCCTGCTCCAGGGAAGGGGTCAGGAATATCAGGAATGCTCTTCCTCTCACCAGGCAGCTTTTTGGCTGGAGGATTGGGAATGTGGGAATCTTGCACCACAGTGGGACAGAAATGGTCACAAGTCACAGGGAAATGAGGAAAAGCATCACCTGGAGCCATGAGAGCTCTGTGTCAACAATGAACCCCAAAATTCCTCCTGAGGTACTGCCTGAAGTGATCCCTGTGCATCATCTCTGTGGTGTTGGCACTTAAAAAATCATGGAATGGTTTGGGGTGGGAGGGACCTTAAACCCATTTAATTCCAAACTCTGCCATGGGCAGGAACATCTTCCACTGTTGGCTGCTCCAAGCATTGGCTGCTCCAAGCCCTGTCCAACCCCACCCTGGACACTTCCAGGGATCCAGGGGCAGCCACAGCTCCTCTGGGAATTCTATTCCAGGCCCTCCCCACCCTCCCAGCCAGGAATTCCTTCCCAATCTCCCATCCAGCCTTGCCTTCTGGAAGCCATTCCCTGTGTCCTGGCACTCCAGAACTCTGGAACCACAAATGTTCATCCCCTGCCTGGTTTTGGGACCTTGCCAGGGAGGAACACGGAGAAAGGGATGTTCCCCTTCAGGGAGCAGCCTCAGCCTCGCTGTGCATTATCCTGGGAATTCCTGTGTGGAAGGCAGTGGCATCCCAGGTTGAAAATTGGGAAGAGAGAGGAGGTGCCTCCCTCCCTGTCGCTGAGGGAGCTGTCCAGTTCCTGACTGCCTGCAGAATTCCCTCGTCCCCTTCTGTGCTGTCAGAGATGCAGCTTTTTTTGGGCAGCTTCCCTGAGGACTCTCCCAGCAATGGGGAGGTTTGGCCAGGAAGAGAAGCTGGATAACCAAAACCCTCCAGGATTCCACAGCATCACGGAATGGTTTGGGTTGAAAAGGACCTTAAGGATGACCTCAAGCATGATCCTGAGTGTGGCTGCTGAGTCCTGGAGAGCCCAGAGCTCCTGTGGGAGCACAGAGGCAGTCAGTGCACAGGATTGACCACTGGAAGTGAATTTTTCCCCAAGGCTGGCAGGATCTCAGCCGGATTCATGGATTTGAAGCCCTTTGGGACGGTCAGAGCTTGTCAATGGTGAAAAATCGGTGCCTGTGAGTGACATTTGGTGACTGCAGCAGGGCAGGGAGCGCTGCAGCTCTCAGGATTCCCTTTGGTGTGGATCAGGAGTGCTCAGGGAATATCTCAGTGCCAGGAATGCCTTCTTGGAGCTGCCTTGGCAGGCTCAGCAGAGGGAGATAAGAGTAACTCGAGCCCACGATGCGATGGCAGCGGGAGCTCTGAGGAGCTCCTTCATTTCACCCTCCTGCTCTCAGCATTCCCTCAGGGATGTCAGGGAAGAGAGGAATTCTCCCCTGGGAGCTGCTGCTGCCAGCTGCAAACAGGAGCAGCCCCGTCCTTCCCGGCAGGGCGAAGCTTTGAGCTGTTCCCAGCCTCGGGAATGGCACCCACGGCTCTGAATCGCTGCCTGGAGCAGGATTGCTGATCTCTCCCGTTGCCAGGGAGTTGAAAAGCTTGGATGTGCTGCCTGAAGGCTGGGAATGACCAGGAGCAGGATTTGAATTTCCCTGGCCTTGTAGTCTGGAAGAGCAGAGTTTCTCTCAGCCATTTGGGAATTCTTTATCCTGCCCTCATTTGTGTTGTTCAGAAGAGACAGCTCCTAAATATTCCAAAGATTTGCCCGAGCCCAAACCACAGGGTTTACACCTGGAATCCAGGGAAGGATTGCAGAAGTGACTTCTGTGTGGAGTTTCACAGAGTTTAACCAGTTTAACACCTTTGCACACCAAACTCTGGATCAGATTCCTCACACGTGATCTGTGTCCAAGGCAGCAGAGAGGGACAAAAATTCACCTTGCTTCTCCTCACTGCAGCCCCAATTTTGTGACAGGTATTGGCATGTTGAAATCTGATTGATAATGATTTTTATATCTTCAAAGAAACTCCTGTATGTTATAAAAATCTCTCCATTAATTATTAACTCTTAATTTTACTGCACTGCACAGACAATCTTTTCTCCTCTGTATGATTATGTGGCACAAAACTTTCATTCAATATTGTTCTTTTATTGCATAAAGAGTGGTTTATCAAGATCTGCCGTGGCCTGGCCTGTGGCTCTGTGGAATCTTGGGCCATGGGATGGGACTTGAGGAAGAATCCCAACACAGCAGCCTTCTGTTCACTTTTCAGAGGCTGCAGTCATGAATCCCTGGGAAAAAAAAAAAATCAAGGGATGGTGTGTCATCCACAAATGACCAGTTTAACTCTTCTTTTAAAAGATTTGATAATGAATAGATTTTATTTTTCCCTGCTGGACTCTGAGGTTTTGGGGGATTGGGGTGGATTCTTTGAGCCTTTTAAATGCTGCTCCTCGGCCCTGAAGACTGGAAAATTCCTCTTTTACCACGTGAGCCAAGTGTTCATGTTACAACTCCAGAAAGTTGGCCTTTGATGGGGACATCAAACCCCCAAAGATCTCATGTTTAGGATGAAACAAAAATGAGACACCATCTAAAGAGAATCACCCTGTATCTGCTGGGTGTTTGGGGTGCTGTGAGCAGGCAGCAGCCCCCAAGGTGTGACATGGGACATTAAACCTTTGAGGTGAGCAGCTCCTGTTTGCCAGGGCCTCACCTCCCTCACAGGGAAGAATTCCTCCCCAAATCCCATCCCAGCCTGGCCCATTGTGCCCCTCGGTTGGTACCTGCTGCGTCCCCCGGGTGTGCAGTGTCCTCTGCTCCAGGCAACATTCCCTAGGGACGGTTCCCAAACCACCAGCAGCTCCTTCCTCTCTCCTGCCCTTTCCCTATGGATGCAACGGTATCGATAAATTTGTGTTCGATTCCTCGGCATCCCAGCCTGGTTTGGGTTGGGAGGGACCTGAGCGCTCCCCTCATCCCACCCCCGCCATGGGCGAGCGATGCCACCACGCACTAGCCCGGCTCGCTCCCAGCCCCATCCAGGCTGGAATTTGGCCGCATTTGCTGCAGAGCCGCTCCCGGAGCTCGCCTTGGCTCAAAGCCGGCCGGGGGGGACCCGGGGCCGGGGCTGCGGCGGGGGAGGGACGGACGGAGCGGGGCGG